>JBBPBX010005257.1:53809-63860 GCA_038048925.1 Garcialebias charrua | reverse complement strand
ATGATATTGTCTCGGACAATATTAACGTTAATTTTCAATATCGGACATCGGCCATTCCATTAAAATAACTCGCCAATATAAAAGGCGCTGTTTTTACCTGCAGCGGCAGCGCAACATGATGACATTAACAGATCTCACGGCGGAGAGGAATATTCAAAATGTGTGGACGTTTTTGTTTTCGTTGGTGAGTAAGTCGGATTCCGACGATATATGGACTACGTTGAGCCTCGCTACATCGTCTGCAGTCTGAGATTTTTTCTTAAGTAACGTTACCCGAGATACAAGCCATCATTTCCGACGTCATTGAGAAGCTAATAGCCGATAGCACATCTTGTTGGGTGAGTTTTACCACAGACATTTGGACATTGTATTAGCCCCGTTAGCATGATTAGTCTTACGGCACAATGGATAGACAAAAACTTTGAACTTAAAAAAGGCTGTCCTTCATGCACAGGAGTGCAGAGGATCCCACACTGCAGCTAGCAACCTGGAACAAGCATCCACAAGTGAGACAGCATTAGGAGCCAAGATGGTCTAGTGGTAGGGCTTTTGACTACGGACCCGAAGGTCGCGGGTTCGCGCACCGGCCACTACCCAGCTTGGGGTGTCTATGAGTGCACACCTATTTCTCCAGCTCCCCGGGCGCTTTCGGGCTGCTCACTGCACCACCTGGTAGGTGGTTGGGTTAAATGCAGAGACGAATTTCGTCTGTGTATGGGAAACATACGCAGATGACAGGAATAGACATTATTATTATTATTATTATATATATATATATATATATATATATATATATCCTTTTTTGTATAGTGGACATTTTTGAGACATTTCTGTACTTTTAGTCTTTTATTCTTACAAAGACTTTGACAAAAAGTAGTTTGAAGCTTGTAATAGTTTATGATCTGTAATCTAAAAACAAAAATTTAGTGTTGGTGTAACTTTTCATACTTTTATACTACTATGCAAAAACTACTATGCAAAAACTCAGGACAGTATTACCTGTACTCTTTTATTATTTCATTTTATGCTTATGTTTATTAAATGTTTTAGTGTTTAAATGGTTACTGTTGCACCGAGGGACTGAGAGAAATGCAATTTCAATCCTGTGTATGTCCTGTACATATTGCAGTTTTGACAATAAAGTTGACTTTGACTTTGACTTTTGAAAATGAGACTTCTTCTGGTTGGTTAAAATGTCTGTGATCTCCCTCACAGATAACCAGAAAAACACTGCTGTTCTCACTGACTCATGTACTAATCAATTATTTTAGTTATTGTTCATTTGCAAGAGCTCAGGCAGTTTAACAAGGTTAAGTCAGGTCCTCTGGACAGATTCTTTTTTGTTGAAACTTTTCATGTTTTATCAAAAAGTGTTTTTTTTTTTCAGTCTGAGGCGCTGCAGCAGCGATAAAAGACTAAACGTTTCAACAAAGAAGTATCCGTCCAGAGGACCTGACTTAGCCTTGTTATGGATTATTGAGCAGCATCAGGACAGCTCAGGCAGTTATTTAACTCATTGCTCAGCAGACTGTTGCAAACACCCTGGCTCTGGAGCTAGAATGAAGGCTCTCTGAGGGTATTTTTCATTGAAGAGAGGCATCAAACTGTTTCAGGAGAGCAGCAGGGGCTGCAGATAGCAGCAGAACTGAGGCTATCTGAAAAGTACGATGAGCTTACTCTGTCTGCTGCCCGTCCATGGAGTAATAGAGCTCCTGCATCTGCTCCTCAGTGAGGACACCATCAGTGAAGTAGGACTGGAACTCCTCCAAGGAGAGCTTCCCATCGTCTGAAAGGAGACCAACCAGAGAAAGTTACACCTCACAGAAACTGGAAATGTTTCACCACCCTTACTGGACATGGTCTTTTCTTCCAAATAATGAAAAAGGGCAAATAGCATCATAAACTAATTGATGACTTAGAGGTTCTGATGCTAAAGAAAACCGTTTTTATTAAAATGAGCTACTCTAACACGCAAACTAACTTTTTAATGAGCTCTCACCAGCTTCCAACTGGAAGCTGTACTTTCTGAGACACATTTCTCTGCTGCTCATATCATGTTAGTGAAATCCATTCTGACTTGTAAGAACTCCCAAGTGATGGATGTACCAGGACGCAATTAAGTCAGGAGAGCGTCCTGTGCTCCAGCATCAACGTGTGGCATGGAGGCTGCACAGTTGCAGAGAGGAAAGCTCTACAAAGAGTGGTGAAGGCTGCACAGAAGTCTGTGGGAGTCAGTCTCCCCACCATCACAGACATCTACACCTCCAGATGCAGAAAAAGAGCCACCTGCATCATGAAAGACCTCACTCACCCAGCACACTCACTCTTTGCACCACTCCCCTCGGGACGGAGGTTGAGGAGCATCAAATGTAGAACCACTAGACTGAGGAACAGCTTCTACCCTGAGGCTGTCAGACTCATGAATAAATAAATAATAAGAATAAACACTGCAAAATGTCACATCATGCTGATACTGATCTGTTTCTTGTTGCTGCGTTCATCTGTGACTATCTGCGTTCATCTGTGACCATCTGCTCATGTTCGTGCTGCTGTTTATAATGATGTTTTTCTACTACATTAGGGCTTAGTGTATTACTAGCTGATGTCTCTCTTAGTTAATCCTAGATGTTATTATTGTTTTTCTCTTGCATTTGTTGTTGGATGTAACTGGGACCCTGTGTACATAATCTCGTTTTCAACACATGTACTACATGCGGTGCAAATGACAATAAATTCTCTCTGACTCTGACTCTCTGACTCTGAGTTAGGGAGAAGCTAAGTTTCCTGAGCACAGAGAGATGTAGTTTCCCTCCCAAACTTCCCTGTCAAACCTTGTTCCACATGATGTAGGAGTAAACACAATCTTGTGCGTCTCTGACTCATCATCTGATTCCATCAGAGCTGCGTTGGTTTGGATTCACACTCGATTACAGGCAAAATACAACGCCGCTCATATGGCACGTTGCACAAGACTTCACAGTTTCTTGGATGCAGTGGGGAAACTACAGCTTCAGGCGAAACTCAGAGCTGGTCTCACGCTAGAAGAGACTAGATTCTGCTATTCTTGAAATGCAGTACTAAACAAATATCTAATTAAATAAATAAATAAACATTGAAGGTTACTTTGTTTCTCTTGTACTTATAATGATAATTATTTTAGCCTCTGCAGTAAATGGGCAAATTACAGTGACTGTACAGTATTACTTTTTAATGACCTACAGTTAACTACAGCATTAAAAAAAAACTTTTTTCAAAATGCTTGGTTAGAAAGTAATTGCACAACAATCTTTTTAATTATCATACTCTTTGATGTATAAGTTGCACCTTTTTGCATAAATTTGCATAAATTTGCATGCCCTGCGACTTATTGATAAACCAATTTTTAGCTGAGATCCGACAATTTCATTCATTCTGACATGGAAAATATTGAACACTATACCATTTTCAGCTATTAGAGGGCCCTCGAGTAATATGGCAAGCCAAGTGTCTCATTAATAGGTAAAAGTGGATGTTAATTAGACACTTGGCTTGCCATACAGAGCCACCTTCGTCTCACTCGGGAGCTCCTGGAGCAAATGTCAAATTAGCTGCATTTAGCCTGGGCGGCACGGCAAAATGCAGCTAATTTGACCATTTAAGTGCATTCATTAAGGAAAAGTTCAACTGAGAAAAACTTTTACTATAACGTCGAGCAAACAAATAATTCTTTTTAGGTGGTTATTTTGTTAAATATCGAAGAAATGCACAGCGAGTCATTCCTCTACGCAATCCTGCAGCCGCAAATCTATTTTTGGAATGCAGCTTATTTGACCATTAAAGTGCATTTATTAAGGAAAAGTTCAACTGAGACACACCTTTGTTATAATTTCGAGCAAACAAATAATTGTTTTTAAGTGTTAATCTTGTTAAATTCTTGTTGAAGTCCTCCTGTGCACGCTCCCCTGGTCGCCATTTGGCAGCCAATCAATTTTTGGCACAACACCGGCCCATGTTTTCGCGTGATCAGCGGTGACGCATAATAGATGCAATTTATACGGCGACATAGACATACAGTATTTGGAGTGATGCGACTTATACAGCAGTGCAACGTGTACAGCAGAAAGTACGGTAGTTTGTCAACAAACCTTTTAACCTACAGTTTGCTGTTGATTGAGCAAAATAGCAGAAAGTGCCTGTTTTCACATTTAAAAACTTGAAATTTGTCTCAAGGATGCCTAAAAGTGTAAAAAAAAAAGTGATAATGTGAAAATTATTTATTTGCCTTCATATATAAATGCAGATTATTTAGACCTGCAAAACATTTCTCATGTTTCAGCACAACTTCCACTGGTTGTACTGGCAGTCAAGTGGAAAAGCCATTCATTGTGCAGACTTTGTGTGTATAAGTGTGTTAATAAAGTTAAGCTTTAATCCAAGCTGTCCCGCTCCTCCCTCCATTAATATGATTAGTGAAATTGGAATGGAGCTGGTCAGTGTCATCTGGATCCAGCTATCAGAGAAATCTCATTAAAAAAAATGCTTGCAGCAAATCTTGAGTCTGTGATGACTAAACAACACGTCTAAATTGTTAATGTCAACAGATTACTGTCTCTCACATCATCTTGAGTTACGGTGCAGCTCAAGCTGTGTCCTGAATGAGAACTGTCCCTGTGGGAAACCTCAAAGCTGTGATCGAGGCAGGACTAATAACTTATGAACCGCAGCAGCAGAACTGAGGAGAATATGAGAAGCAGAAACGAACAGCAGCTCTCCTGCTCATCTAAGTTTTGGACTTTTGTTGTTTTGATTTTAAAAATGAAAAATGAAAACCCCTTTTTTTTCACATCCTGCTCTAGCCTGGCCCTCGCCTTCCTGCACAGCTCCGCTCAATTCTCATTTCCCTTCACTGCACAAAGCGAAGTGAAGGACAAAGGGTCTGGTTTAAACCAGGCTAATCCTGCTCCAACAAAGCACAGGAGTCATAAATGTTAATGTAAAATGATTACCGGTACATGCATCGCTTTCATCTAATCCTACGTATACTATTTTAAATGCATGGTTTAAAATTAAATAAAGCCTGCGATTTACTAGTATTACTTTTTAAAGTAGCAAAAAGAAAATTTCACGTTTGGGCATCAAGTACAGACAAAACTCTATTAAAACAATCTGCAGAAGTGTTTATAAGTTATTTTGCTGTGATTTTAACAAACCTGAAGCTCATTTAAACAGTAACTCTTTACATTCAGCTTCATTTGCAATAAAACTGTATTTTGCACGCTGAATGTACCTGCTCCTCTCAGTTTCCACTGCCCTTTAAAGATTGACCAAAGCTAATAGAAAAGGTCAGTTTTAGCAATTTATATGTCACAATGTGAAGGATACTGCTAGTATGACTGAAACATGCATCTCTTATTACTGTAGGGATGGACAATATTGGATTTTTGGCTGATATCTGATATGATGATATGTAAAATTTATTTGGTCAATAACCAATACCTTTTTTTCCTGCCCTACTTACAGAGACTACAGCTTTCTCTGCTGTGGAATTAAAATACTACATTATTCTGCATGGTCTTTGTCAGTTTGGCCTGCCACCAAATACACAAAGGAGCTGAAAATGATGCAAAACTTCAACCTGGATTATGTTTAAAGGTTCAGTATGTAATTTCTGGAACACGCTGGAATTTAGGAAAATTTTGAACAGAGACACGTTTCTGGTCCCTCCCCCTCTGAGCCATATATGGCTCTGTTACCCTTGCTCTGCTGAAATTCAAATTCAAGCTCTGTTTTTATTGGCTGATTCAAATTCAAGCTCTGTTTTTATTGGCTGGTTACAAACTCTGTTTTTATTGGCTGGTTAACGGTGGGTCACTGTGGCTTTTTAGAAATGCTTTTAGAGAAGCAAGGGGACAATAGTTTTTTTCAGAGATTACTTGTCTAAAATCAGTATGTCAGGAGGTAGTGACAGAGTGAAGAAATATGTTTAAAATATATTGTTAGAAAAGTTGCATACAGCTCCTTTAATGTCAAATTTATTCATGACATTTACTCTCTCTAACACAACAACACTAGAACAGTGCAAATTTGCAAATTTTCACACATCTACAGTCAATGGCATGCGTTGTTCATAACGTTGTTCTGGCAGCGCCTTTTTTATCGGTGAGTTTATTTGATGGAATGGCCGATTTTTAACTTTATCGCTAATATCGGTCGATACCTTAATGATAATATCATGCATCCCTACTTATTATTAAATCCCTCAACCTTTATAGAGTCCTTTAGCTTCAAAGCCCTGCTACTGACTTGTCTGCGTGTTGCAGGCTTGTTTTTGTTTCTGCATGTCAAATCAGAGCTGCACGGTCAAATGAGATTATCAAATCACACTTTTCATCTTGTTACTTCTTTGTGTAGCGCTCTGAGAAAAAAAGCAAAAGGAGCATTACATGAACCCTTGGAGTGTACATTATACAGCAATGCACTTATAAGGTTCATTTTGGCTTTAAAAGCTTATTACAGCAGCTTAGAGGGGTTTATTGGTTTGTTAGCCATTACATAGTCGTTACAATATAAATTAATTGTACTCCTGGCATGTGATGGCAGCCTACACAACATAGCTGCTGCTAAGGAGGCAGTTTTTTGGAAGCACAACTCTGCTGCAAACTGAAGATTACAAGCACAGACGTGCAGTGCAGTTGTGCTTTTCTTTCTTCCATTTATTCTGGTAAATTTTGAAAAAAGCTTGTTTGAGCTGAAGGAAGGCTTTGTGGACATGCAACGCTCTGGACACAGAGATTCAATCGATTGCTTCACTTCAAATGGTTCTGTGCTCTGCACTGTCCTGCTGGTTTATAAAGTCTGGGAGAAAAAAGAACTGAAACCCATCCAACCTCTCTTTTTATCTGATACAGATTTTGAACAAAACCCCCAACAGAGAAAAAAAGATTTATTTTTTTCCTTTGATTTTCCCGTTTATAATTCACAAACTGGGTTCTCCAGCTCAGTATCTGCCAACGAGGCGCTCCAGACAACTCCTGCTCCTTGCAGCACATTAATCTCTCTCTTACGCAACACATTCAGCAGCCTCAGGAGGAGCGCGCTCACAGATTGTAGATGCTCCACAAGCATTAATCACTTGCCCTTTTCTTGCGTTTTACATCCCATTCCACGTGGGTGCAGAGCATGAATAAGAAATCGGGCAGAAAACATGTTTTTCACGCAGAGCTGAGTTTGTCCTGTTGTCCTCGGGGACGTTAAGGAGGGAGAGATTTCTGGAAGCAGATTCAGGCAAAGAGTGGCCTCCTAATTTAAGGCTTAGATGGATTTCTAGCATTTAAGGTTAAAAATGCACCAGAGACCACTAAGATTGCAAAGCACAGAGCAATAATTATGGGGTGTTTGTGTGCACGCTGTCCCTGCACAGCCCTGAAAAGTGTTTTTGTATGTCTTTTCACCTGTCTCCTATCACTCACCTGAGCAGTGCATTGCTCTTGGCAGTGCTCCATGATGAGCAATGACTGCAGGGTGAGCTGTAGGGGGTTCATCCTGTCAAATCCTGACACATCACAATACCAAATATATATATACAGTATATATATATATATATGCAGCTGCACCTGACCTTGTATATTTATGTCTTGACTCTCACAAGGAATCCAGAAGAGAATAGAAAAAGTTCCATTGAGATCACAGCACTCACCTCCGAGATCTTTTTTATTTATTTATTTATTTATTTATTTTATTGAAACAATTTGAGGAGTACTTTTCTGTTGTGTATTTGGCATACTCACCATTTTTGTCTGCCCGGCGGAAAATCTGCAACAAGCACATAAAGAAAAGGAAAAATCAGGTTTAAGTGTTTAGATCTGCCATAAAATAAGTTTGCAGAAATTAAAGGTGTGTGCAGTAAATGGAGAATTCAGTCTGTAAACTGGGGGCACATAACGATTTTTGTATATCATCCAGAAAGTTGTGTAATTCAGTTAAAATAGATGGTTCTCTTTCTTTATGCACAGAGAGGGATTAAAGAGCAGCTGCAAAGCCCTCATCTCTGTCATACTTGAGGCATTTATGGAAATGAAACTTCCCTGAGAAGCTTTAAATTTAGATTCTATGTTTTCTTGTCGCACTGGGGAACTTCATCCTGGATTAAGATATTTTCTAACATCTGTGATTTCACAAGCAGGAAGTGACACATCTTTATTAATCCAGGCAGTCAACATGGCCAGAAAGCGATCTCTTAAATCTTTAGATATCAAATCTAATAATGTGTTTAGTGTGGGTTTAAAGAGGATGTTTAGTTGTAGCTTGTTCTTGCTGCTTGACCACTCGATGTGGGGCCAACAGACCAGTGGTTAGATTCTTGATGGTATCATCAAAGTTTCAGAAAGCTGCTCCTCTTCAAACACATCAGTCTGAAGGCTGGACTTTGTTCTGTTTGCATCCATGTTTTTAACTCCTCCCTGCTTCAAACTTCAAATACTGCATACTAAATATACTTTAAAGGGGACCAATTATAGGTCCTATAAATTTTTATGGTATGTCTGTGGGCTATCCAGACCATGTTCATTCAATTTAATACACAAAATAATTCTTAGATAATAAAATTTCCCCTTTCTAGTTCTGCCTGCTCTGACTTCCGTTCAGAACGAGCTGTTTATGATAATGAGCTCTGAAGGCCACGCCCTTCAAAAATCTGTTTACATTAACTCCGCCCTCCAAAGGGTTTACGTTAGCATTTCATGCACTTTAGAAATGGCTAGTGCTAGCTTAAGCTTTTTTTCTTTTCCTTTATAGATGGCCTCCCTTCTCACCTTACAGCCATCCTCTCACACCGATATGAATATTTTTATTTTATTTTATTTATTTATTTATTTTTGTAGAGAGAAAGGAAAGACAGAAAGTAAGACAACAAAACACAACAATTATCCACAAAAAAAAAGCATGAGGCAAACACACCCAACCTCCGTCTGCAATCCTGCAAAGTACATGACAGAACACAGCAACACATGCATAAAGAATAATAGCATTCATGACCTTGCAGTAGAATTCCATAAATATACATACCCATACTTACAAATGAATATACAGTATACATACATATACATTCATATTCAATCACATACCCATCTACATATCTGCATATGATATCTACATATACATCCCTGCACCTGGATAATTTCCACGGCACACCTGACGATCACTCAACAGTTGAAAAACACTGCATCTGGACGGTTTATATTTGTTGAAACATTTCGTCTTTCATCCAAAAGACTTTATCAGTCCAAGGAGCCACAACAAACACAGTCTTATAAATCAGTGTTTTTCAACCACTGTTCCGCGGCACGATCGTCAGGTGTGCAGTGGAAATTATCCAATTTCACTTAACTGGTCTAAAAAGATTTTTTGAAAACAAATTATCTGCGTTCGGCCGTACGCCGTTCTACGCCGTTTGTATGCAGAGGCACACGCGTATCCCCGCAGGGGATGTACGCGCAAAGCTAAATTTTTACGACAGCGAACGCAAGCGCGTTGTCGGACAATAAACTGCCCGGCGCTGGACTGTTTTGTATGTGACACAAATATATTAAATTCTCCTTCTTCATCCCTGATCTGGCCTTTTCTTTCGTTTTTTTGGCAAAAGTCAAGTGATCACTTCCTCCTCCGCTGACTCCATGACTGAAATGATGAGAAATGAATGAATTTGTCACGAGCGAATTAAACTCGGGTCCAACGTGGCTGCGCGAGGTTCTGCAGATTTCCTGTCTGATGTGTGGGTTGCAGGACCAGTGCTCCCTGTTTTTAGTTTATTTTTTAGAACTTTTTATTAACATATAAACACAGAACACCGCTGCGGCAGAAGCTCTCGCCTTTTTTTTCCCACCCGATCTGTCAATCAATTCAGTAGGCGTGTCCAGAGGCGGTCCCTCCTATGAGCTATCTTTGTTTACAATTTTGGTTGGTGGTGTGCCTCGTGATTTTTTCAATGAAAAGACTGTGCCTTGGCTCAAAAAAGGTTGAAAAACACTGTTGTAAATAACAGGGATATAGTTAACTATATAGAAAAAAACTACAC
>JBBPBX010005257.1:17330-52903 GCA_038048925.1 Garcialebias charrua | reverse complement strand
ACTTTTTAGATAACTATTTATAAGACTGGACTGCAAGCTTCTGAGACTCAACTGAGGGAGAACCACAACAAACACTATGAGACATTCTACAGACTCACTGGGAAGGCTGCCCAGTGAGAAACCACTAATTTATACTAAATTAAATGATTACTGAAATATATGCCTTATCTGAAATTTTATAAAGCGATTATGATACACATAGGAAATAAGTTTGTTTCAGTTTAAATTTTCCATTGATAACTGCTTTAGGATATTTTATAACTCTTCTTTTATTTCTGTACATCATTATTTTCTTTTTTTGTCTAACTGTTTTTTTTTTTCATTGTTGACTTTTTTGTTTGTTTGTCTAACTGCTGTCAAAAAATAGAACACACAATACAGAAAGTCAAGACAGATTTCACTGACTGCATCATCATTTTTTCTAGTTGTGTTCTAATAACGTCATTATAATGAACAACATCTAAACTCCTGCAGTAGGTCTCTGTCACTGTGATGGACTCAGACTAAACTTTGCAGAAGAGCTGCTGCTGCTTTTAGCCATCTGTGAGGTGACGAGCTGGCAGTCGGCGGCAGGTAGGAAGAGCTATCACTGTCAAATCTCACAGCAGAAGCTCTGAGACCTGATCCTGCCAAAGACGGCTCACAGGAAGGCAGCAGGGAGCTCCTAATAATTAAACACAAGCTGAATCCTAAAAAAATAAATGAATATCAAAGGAAACAACCCGGACACTGGAGAGTGTCAAAATCAATATTTCAGATTGAGAAAGATTCTGGATGAGAAGTGAAACATCTTCAACTACAAAATTAATGTTGTTTTGTTTAATATATCCTTTGGATGTGCCATGCCATGGATGGCTGAGAAATTGGATTTCTTGCAAAAATGCAGTGTGAACACTTGCTGAAAAACAGCTGGAATTAGCTAAAAACAGGCAGAAATGCAGCTGAAATAGAAGAAAAAGCCTAACTTAGCTAAATAAAGTAGAAATAATTCACATTTGCTGAATTAGGTTCAAATAAGCAGAAATGAGCACCAAAAAATAGCTGAAATAAGCGCGAAATAGCTGAAAAGGCAGAAGAAAAATTGAACTATGAGAATGAAGTGGAAGGAGCTGAAATGAGCTTAAAAATGTGGAATTAAATGAAAAGGCTAAATTTAGCAACAACAGCTAATAATAGCTGTGTAAGATATTTGCACTAGTCAATTTTACTGACTGTAGAATAATCCAAAATGAAAGAGTGAGCAGATTTTATCTGACCCAAATTCTTAGCATTTAATTTTAACGAGTTCTCTCTTCTTAGGATTTAAACATGAACTTGTGTGTGACCAGACGAGAGATGTAAAAGGCATGAAACGTCAATTTATGTTGGTTCAGCAGAACTGAATCATTTAATTAACAAATCATTAAATCACATCATACATTTATACATGGCTTGATCGATCAGAAAATTCCTATAAATTTACTTCAGCAGATGACATCACGCGTTCGTAACTTCTAGGTACAACAGAACACAAGTAACTGGTCTTAGTATAACTTATCTCTGTAGGCACATTAACTTAAAGTTTTGGCTTAGAGGTTAAAGAAAGTTTAGGAGGAAGATGGAGTAAAAGAAAATGGAAGGGAACTGAGAGGTAATATCTTGATCTGAGTTTAACCAGGAAACACGACCCACTCCTGATCAGCGTCCGCTGGACCCAGGTTCGCTATGAACAACGACTTTTACCTTTGCGAAGATTCATCGTCCAAGCTATGGTAAAGTTGGGTTAGCCTTCACGTGCATGGACCATCCGTACCGCTACGTTTTTGCAGGCTTTCCAAGTGTTCACCTTCAGCGTCTCCTGAGGTCCGCTTCGACCTCAGCGAGGTAGTGAAACTGTTTCCGGTTTGATTTTCAAGATAAAAGATTCCTTTGAAGGAATTTCACTAAAGTGAAGCTTTTTACAGCTCGAAGTGGATTTATAACTGGCATGTTATAAATCCTTAACTGATGATGTGTCCTTAACCTTCAACAGACGTGCAAATCAGCTCTTTGGGGAACCTCATGGTTTGAGTTCCTCCAGCAGACTCTAGGCTCAGACAGGAAGTGGAGCCTTAAAAAAGAAATTGACCCAGTTAAATCCACTCCGCTCATTGGTTGTTTCCCAGAGAACGGGAGGGATTTTACTCATGTCAGAGAGCCACTTCAGGATAGGAGAGGAAGATTGTGTTTAGAACGGACAGAAACCAGTCGCCAGTTATACAGATAACTTGATTAGACTTTGCTTCATGTGTTAACATTTCTAAAACAAAATCTGGAAAGTACAACTTGACATATTTTCAACTTTGCCATAGTTCTTTGATTCATCATATGAAGAAGTGACCACCATTGGTAAAGCATGAACCATGACCATATAATGACAAGAGTTATTCTGTTAATTAATTCTGAATTATCACAAATTAAAAGGAAGTCTCTTCTGAAATAGTATGTGTTTTAATTCAAAATAAATGTAATAAAATAGTGTCCACTCGTCTCCTTGAGAGCCTCAAGAAAAGTGTACCACTAAAAGTTTCAGAGAGATGTGAAAAGGTGTAAATCCAGGTCAGAGATGAGGGTCTATATCACTACAGCTGAAATAGCAGAAAAATCTGAAACCGGAGGGAAAAAATCTGAAAGGAACATAACAAATTGAAAATAGCATAAAGAAGTTAGGTTGAAAGTAGCAGAAATTACCTAGGAAAAACTTGAATCTATCCGAAAAAGCTGTAATTAGCTAAAAATGCTTTAAAAAAGGGAGCTGAAAAGGTAGAACAAGCATAAATTAGCAGAATAAAGCAGAAAGGACATATTTACCCAATTAGACTCAAAGAAGCAGAAATAAGCAACCAAAAAACAGCTGAACAGTAGCTAAAACAAAGCCAAAAAAAAGCTAAACTTATCAGAAGGAAGTGGAGAGAGCACATTTTTTGCTGAATTGGGATTTAAAAAGTTGAAATGAGTGCAAAAAATGTGGAATTGGCTGAAAAAGCTCAATTAGTATAAAAACAGCTACTGGAATAGCTGAAAAAGCTGCACATGCAGAAATAAGCTTATAGGGGCATAACAAGCTAAAATTAACTGGGGGAAAAGTTAAAAGAAGCACAAAAATAATATAGTTAGCAGAAAGAATCTGAAAGGAGCACAAACCAGCTTAAAAAATAGCTGAAATTAGCTGAAAGTAGTTGAAAAAGGTTTATATTTGCACAAGGAACCTGAAAGAAGCTGAACCAGAACAAAATGTGAAAGGAGCAGTAAAGGTTGTAAACAGATCTAAAGATTTGAAGGATGTAAAATGAGCTCAATTCAGTTTGTATGAGGGAAAAAAATGGCAGAAGAGGCTAAATATATCAAAAAGCTAAAGTTGTACCAATACCACAAATCATAGCACGTGTCTCCTATGAGCAAGCTGAACGTCTTAATATATGATTTATTGAAGTAGCACAAAAATCGAGGAAGGAGAAAGATACAAAATGTACGGAAGAAAAATGGATCACAATAGTGTGAATGCTTCATAAGCATTCCCACAATAATGAAGATATGCAGGTGTTTTGTTCTTTTTTGTTGGTCGTGGGTGAAATGTTGATGGAGTTCATGCCCAAATTGCCATTGAAAGCTAAGTAGGTGCAGTAAGGCTTTAAATTTAAAAAATCTAATCCTGAACTTGTGATCTGCCAATGGAGTCATCTGAGACACACACCTCAGACATGTACAACGCTGAAGCACATTACAAATGAGTATTTCCCAGGGACGAGGAGGGTTTGCACCGTGAGTAGGTTAAAATAGATGAATGGAAAGAAACAAACACCTTTTTTCCACAGAGATTGACTCAGATATCTCTTTATCAGTCTGGGAGGTGTGCAGAGAGTAAAAAACACAAATTAGTCTCAGCTCCCGTTGAAATAGTACCAACACAAGTGAGAGTGTCAGCATGATTTGATATTGGAATTCTATTCAGGGCGGCTCGATGGCATTATTTTTAGAGCGGGTATGGAAAGAGATCACAACAGCGAAGTCAGATAAGACGTCTTTTAGTAAGAAATCTATGAAACCAAAGGAAAATATAGTACTGTATATCAGTGTTTTTCAACCACTGTGCCGTGGCACACTAGTGTGCCGCGAGTGATCGTCAGGTGTTCCGCGGAAATTATCCAATTTCACTTAACTGGTCTAAAAAGATTTTTTTAACGAATTAATTATCTAATAATATGCCATTTTCGAATGTCTGTGCTGTAGTGGTGTCTTGCGGCGTAATCATGTAATTTACTTATCGCTAGATAGATGGCAGTATGGAACATAGCATTGCACATTAAAACAAGAAAAGTAGTGATGCATGAACGTGACATGTAGCAGTGACAGCATTACATTCTAGCTAGTTGCTAGCAAGACTACGACATAGATGGAAAAGTTTTTGAAAAGAAAAAATACTAACTCCGATCTGGTCCCTGGACAAAATTCGGACCCAGATGTAGGCCTTAGTATAATTGGATATCAGAAGATACCGTGAGCTCGAAACAGAACAGTGAGAGTTACATTTCGTTTGGATTTACTTTTACCGGGGACGCAACGACACCGACTCCGTTGTGCTTGGTATGCGGTAAGAAGCTGTTTATTTCATTCCTATTCAAGGCACTTTGATAAGAATGACTACCGCAGTGTTTTTCAACCTTTTTTGAGCCAAAGCACAGTGTTTTCATTGAAAAAATCTCGAGGCACACCACCAACCAAAATTGTAAACAAAGATACTCTGTATCTGCCTATATTAAATATATATGGTAGTCATTCTTATCAAAGTGCCTTGAATAGGAATGAAATAAACAGCTTCTCACCGCATACCAAGCACAACGTAGTCGGTGTCCGTATATATTTAATATAGGCGGATAAAGAGTATCTTTGTTTACAATTTTGGTTGGTGGTGTGCCTAGAGATTTTTTCAATGAAAACACTGTGCCTTGGCTCAAAAAAGGTTGAAAAACACTGCTGTATATGACTTTCAAAGCTGCAGTGAAGAAGATTTATGCATAATGGACTGTGGGAAATGGATAATTTCTCTTTTGTTTAAAAAAAAAAACTGAATTACTGTACATTTACGGCCAGCTGTTAGGGAGTCTGAAGCTCGGCGACTATGCTTCTAAGACACACTTTTATGGTGCACCCTCAAGAAATAACAATTACAAAAAAGCATAAAAACTGTCACGACAGCTCCAAACACAAAGCATCAACATGAAACATGTAACGGCGGGTTTGTCCTGGTCGTTGTCTGTGAAGGGGACAATGTGAACAAATAAGCAGGAGACAAGAACCTTTCTGGGGGTGCCAAGCTGCAAAGTCCTCAATAAATAAGGTGACTGAAAATGGAGCTCAGTTGGAGGAGGATCGTCAAAAATCACATCTTTACACATTATGAAGGCCACGTTTGTGTTTACTCTGCAGGTAAATTCCTCTGCACGTCAGATATGTCCTCTTCCTTGGATGCATTGTTGCTCTCACCTTTCTTACATAAGCCTGAATGTTTTAACTCAGTCTGAACCCATTCATAAAGAGGGGCGAGAAGGACAGCTCGACACCCCCATCCCCCAATGTATGCACACACAAAGGCAGGACATGTCTGCAACATGCCCAGTGTGAAGTAAAATATATGGGACTGATGAATAAAAATCATTATTCAGTGATGATGACGTCACAGCGCATACTCACATCCTGAAAGAGGCAGATGCCTTGGTTCTGGTTGTGGTCCAGCTCCTGCTGCTTCCTCCAGTGCTCGTGTTTGGACGACTGGAGACACATGGTGATCAGCTCCGTGCAGGCCAACATCTTGCTGCTGTCGCTCGGCTTTTGTGCTTTTAGTTATTAATATTGTTGCTAATATTATTACTGTAGAAACGATTGTCGGGTTTTGTTCCTCCTGGAGATGCTGTCCTTGTGAAGGACTGTGGATGATGATGATGATGAGGAGGAGGAGGAGGAGGAGGAGGAGGCTTGTCCTGTGTGATACAGGCAGGAGGAGGTGAACTCTGCTGCTGAACGTCAAGAGGCAGAAAAAAAAATGGATGAAAACTCCTCCTTCACACGACACCGGTGGTTAGAGCCAAGCAGAGCGCCATCTGCTGGTGGCTGTCAGACTGCAGCCCCACTGTCAATACAGTATGTATTATAAACATTAAAGTTACTAACTAATACAACCCCACTGTCATTATGTATTATAAAAAGTAAAGTTACTAAACTAATACAACCCCACTGTCAATATGTATTGTAAAAATTAAAGTTATTAAACTAATACAACCCCACTGTCAATACAGTATGTATTATAAAAATTAAAGTTACTAATACAACCCCACTGTCAATATGTATTATAAAAATTAAAGTTACTAAACTAATACAACCCCACTGTCAATATGTATTGTAAAAATTAAAGTTACTAAACTAATACAACCCCACTGTCAATATGTATTATAAAAATTAAAGTTACTAAACTAATACAACCCCACTGTCAATATGTATTATAAAAATTAAAGTTACTAAACTAATACAACCCCACTGTCAATATGTATTATAAAAATTTAAGTTACTAAACTAATACAACCCCACTGTCAATATGTATTATAAAAATTAAAGTTACTAAACTAATACAACCCCACTGTCAATATGTATTATAAAAATTAAAGTTACTAAACTAATACAACCCCACTGTCAATATGTATTATAAAAATTTAAGTTACTAAACTAATACAACCCCACTGTCAATATGTATTATAAAAATTAAAGTTACTAAACTAATACAACCCCACTGTCAATATGTATTATAAAAATTAAAGTTACTAAACTAATACAACCCCACTGTCAATATGTATTATAAAAATTAAAGTTACTAAACTAATACAACCCCACTGTCAATATGTATTATAAAAATTAAAGTTACTAAACTAATACAACCCCACTGTCAATATGTAATATAAAAATTAAAGTTACTAAACTAATACAACCCCACTGTCAATATGTAATATAAAAATTAAAGTTACTAAACTAATACAACCCCACTGTCAATATGTATTATAAAAATTAAAGTTACTAAACTAATACAACCCCACTGTCAATATGTATTATAAAAATTAAAGTTACTAAATTAATACAACCCCACTGTCAATATGTATTATAAAAATTAAAGTTACTAAACTAATACAACACTGTCAATATGTATTATAAAAATTAAAGTTACTAAACTAATACAACCCCACTGTCAATATGTATTATAAAAATTAAAGTTACTAAACTAATACAACCCCACTGTCAATATGTATTATAAAAATTAAAGTTACTAAACTAATACAACCCCACTGTCAATATGTATTATAAAAATTAAAGTTACTAAACTAATACAACCCCACTGTCAATATGTATTATAAAAATTAAAGTTACTAAACTAATACAACCCCACTGTCAATATGTATTATAAAAATTAAAGTTACTAAACTAATACAACCCCACTGTCAATATGTATTATAAAAATTAAAGTTACTAAACTAATACAACCCCACTGTCAATATGTATTATAAAAATTAAAGTTACTAAACTAATACAACCCCACTGTCAATATGTATTATAAAAATTAAAGTTACTAAACTAATACAACCCCACTGTCAATATGTATTATAAAAATTAAAGTTACTAAACTAATACAACCCCACTGTCAATATGTATTATAAAAATTAAAGTTACTAAACTAATACAACCCCACTGTCAATATGTATTATAAAAATTAAAGTTACTAAACTAATACAACCCCACTGTCAATATGTATTATAAAAATTAAAGTTACTAAACTAATACAACCCCACTGTCAATATGTATTATAAAAATTAAAGTTACTAAACTAATACAACCCCACTGTCAATATGTATTATAAAAATTAAAGTTACTAAACTAATACAACCCCACTGTCAATATGTATTGTAAAAATTAAAGTTACTAAACTAATACAACCCCACTGTCAATATGTATTATAAAAATTAAAGTTACTAAACTAATACAACCCCACTGTCAATATGTATTATAAAAATTAAAGTTACTAAACTAATACAACCCCACTGTCAATATGTATTATAAAAATTAAAGTTACTAAACTAATACAACCCCACTGTCAATATGTATTATAAAAATTTAAGTTACTAAACTAATACAACCCCACTGTCAATATGTATTATAAAAATTAAAGTTACTAAACTAATACAACCCCACTGTCAATATGTATTATAAAAATTAAAGTTACTAAACTAATACAACCCCACTGTCAATATGTATTATAAAAATTTAAGTTACTAAACTAATACAACCCCACTGTCAATATGTATTATAAAAATTAAAGTTACTAAACTAATACAACCCCACTGTCAATATGTATTATAAAAATTAAAGTTACTAAACTAATACAACCCCACTGTCAATATGTAATATAAAAATTAAAGTTACTAAACTAATACAACCCCACTGTCAATATGTATTATAAAAATTAAAGTTACTAAACTAATACAACCCCACTGTCAATATGTATTATAAAAATTAAAGTTACTAAACTAATACAACCCCACTGTCAATATGTATTATAAAAATTAAAGTTACTAAACTAATACAACCCCACTGTCAATATGTATTATAAAAATTAAAGTTACTAAACTAATACAACCCCACTGTCAATATGTATTATAAAAATTAAAGTTACTAAACTAATACAACCCCACTGTCAATATGTATTATAAAAATTTAAGTTACTAAACTAATACAACCCCACTGTCAATATGTATTATAAAAATTAAAGTTACTAAACTAATACAACCCCACTGTCAATATGTAATATAAAAATTAAAGTTACTAAACTAATACAACCCCACTGTCAATATGTAATATAAAAATTAAAGTTACTAAACTAATACAACCCCACTGTCAATATGTATTATAAAAATTAAAGTTACTAAACTAATACAACCCCACTGTCAATATGTATTATAAAAATTAAAGTTACTAAACTAATACAACCCCACTGTCAATATGTATTATAAAAATTAAAGTTACTAAATTAATACAACCCCACTGTCAATATGTATTATAAAAATTAAAGTTACTAAACTAATACAACACTGTCAATATGTATTATAAAAATTAAAGTTACTAAACTAATACAACCCCACTGTCAATATGTATTATAAAAATTAAAGTTACTAAACTAATACAACCCCACTGTCAATATGTATTATAAAAATTAAAGTTACTAAACTAATACAACCCCACTGTCAATATGTATTATAAAAATTTAAGTTACTAAACTAATACAACCCCACTGTCAATATGTAATATAAAAATTAAAGTTACTAAACTAATACAACCCCACTGTCAATATGTAATATAAAAATTAAAGTTACTAAACTAATACAACCCCACTGTCAATATGTAATATAAAAATTAAAGTTACTAAACTAATACAACCCCACTGTCAATATGTATTGTAAAAATTAATGTTACTAAACTAATACAGTACAATAAAACGAGCTTATGTGCTCTGACTGAGGTGAAGCTTTGTCAAACCTATAGGAAAAGCTATAAAAAATTTAGTCATTTATACAATATTTGTAACTTCTAAATGTTGTTTTGACGCTGAAACTTTGTCTTTCCTTTTTTTTAAATTAGGAAACTAAAATTTAAGAAACAACCTCAAAACCTTTCTGATATTACAAGCATAAAACACAATCTACAGGGAATTATTTCCAAATAAAATTGGAAATAAGATCAAATGGTGTACTAAAAGGTTTTTTATTTTTTATTTGAAGATATTATTAAAGTTCATTTGATAGGGTGTGCACATGTTATTTCTTTCTGGTGAAAGGTAAGTTTGATGATGAGTAAGCTTCAGATAGTACAACTTGTTTTTGTTTGTTTTTACAGAAGATGTACAGAAAACCTATTTTTGTTTAAGCAAACTTTATTTTTCCCCTAAAACCAAGTAAATATACTGGAAATAAAAAAATAGCAATTATTATTATTATTGTTGTTGTTATTGTTGGTTGTTGTTAAGGAGTAATTAAAGGACTTTAAATTAGCCTTACCATAATTGAACCTCCCACAGAGACACAAACAACTCCCTTCATGCCCCCACACACACCCCACCAGGTTGGGCTCCACACGTCACAAGGGGTGGGGGGCAACGACTGTGTGATTCTTACCAACATCAGACAATTAAGAGCTGACACCTTCTGACCTTCTGTCCGTCTGCTGTTCTGAAGTTCGTCCTCAGTGCAGGTCAACAGGTGAGCATCCCTGTTATTATCACATTTTCTAACATTACTCTGACTTTTAAAGAAGCTGAAAGGTTATTTAAACTAGATTTGTTCATTTGTTCTTTGTAATTTCACCCAGTTTCAGCTTGAGGTAAATTTTATACTTTGTGTTTGAAGTCTTCCCTGTACAGTAATCGGGTACAATTTTTGCACTCATCCTAACAAAATCATGTCAAAATAAAATTGTACCTAATTGTAACATTGAAGTCGAGCTTAAGGGACTGAGCCTCAAAAAAAGAAAACGCCCAACCTCAAGAGAAGCCACATCTCTTTAGAATTGCTTTACATGGCTAACCACAACAGATAGTGGAAAACAAGCCTTTTTTTAAAACCTCACTAACACAAAGATGTTGATCAACAAAATAAAATATCAGTGACTGTTGGATGCGTCATGAAATTGCAGAATATCCTGTTGGATATGTTTTTTTTTCCCCGCCCACAATATTTTTACAATAAATGGGAAAATAAGAGTCAGTGCTCTGAAGAATATTTGGTGGTTGTTGCAGTAATCAGCTGGTGATGTCTGTCAGGATGGCTCCTGCAGAGAAAAGATAAGCTGCAGGCATATGACACGCCCTCAAATACAGACCCTGTGCTCACTGATGCTAAACTGAACCATTATGTGTACTAAATGGACTGTACTTATAAAGCTCCTTTCTATACAATCAAAAAACTCAAAGCGCTTTACAACACAATCTGTGCCCTCATTTACCTTCACATATTCGTACAGCCCTCTACTAGTTGTCTACAAAGCTAATCAGTGCTTTAGATTACATTCATACACCGCTGGGATACACATCGGAGGCAAGCAAGGGCTCAGTATCTTGCCTATAGGGACACTTCAACTTGTGACAGTGGTGGAATCAAACCACCAACTCTCTCATTCAGTGATGTGGTTTACATTTTTGTAGTGGGTATACCGCGGTAAAGTTAGTTTTATGTTGGACGTTGGACACCATTGAAGCCACGGAGCACGAATGTCCAATGTCCAACGTAAAACTAACTCTACTGCAGTCGGTCACCATACTGTGCTTAGAAACCAAAGTTCACTGGTTAGTACAATGTAATTGTCCATTTATTTATTTATTTTATTTTTAAGCATATTGAGAATTTCCAAATTTCTCTGAGGCTTATATTTGAATAAATGAACAACAAACTTTGTATAACATTGGCTTTGTATTAAAAACATGTTATAGAATTTGTAAAACAGTATCAAAGCTAATTGGATCCGGTGGGCCTCTCGGTCCTCCTGGGCAACAGGACTGCCCGAATGCTAGGCAGAATTCCTCTGTGAGCATTGGTCACTCCTCCCAGTGGTCTGCTGAGCTCCGCGTCACCACGGCCAGACAGCTGAAGGTGCCGGAGGATGGTCCTCCCGTTGTCACGAGCAGAGTTTCCCACCAGTTCCAGGATCTCAGTGGTCAGGTACTCAAGCACCGCTGCCAGGTTGACAGGAATTCATCCACGGCACCTCCTTTTCAACTCGTTTGGAATTTGTGGCTGTAGTTGACGTTTTTGAGCTTTTGAGATGTTAATCAGCTGCTCCTGGTTGTTAAAAAACACCTTGTTGCCATGGTTATGCATCATAACAAATGCCCAAAAGTAAAAAGGTTTCAGTAAAAATCCATTCGGCTGCACAGCATCTGATACTAGAGGAAGTATTCATCCCAAAAAAGTGATTTATATCCAGATAAAAGAGGAATTAAAGTTTTCTAAAGCAATAACTCAGAATTACTGTAACAGAGCCATTCCAACATGCAGCCACCCCGAACGGCGCAAATCTAGAGCAAAGTGGGTATACAAAAATTCTTAAGCTTTTCTAGTGGGCACACTCCATATACCTGCATATCACTTAGACTGCACCACTGCTCCGATTGGAGGTTGACTGCTCTAACCACTCAGCCACAGCTGCCCCACTTGTACTAACAAGTTTAGTCATAGCCCTGTCTTCATAGGATGATGTTTTAGTATGTTTTTGTCAGTAAGGATGAGTTTAGTCCCGTTTTAAAACAATTCCATGTCCCCTGTTTTTAAACTCAGGATAAGAACAGCTACATCATGGCTGCCTTCCTTCATCACTGCCCTTTTCTGAGGTCAGTCCCAAAGCCAGCTTTAAGAAGAACAGGAGCTGCCCTGCTGTCTATGGCTGACCAATGCCCCATCATCGCTCGTCAGATCAGCGTGAGCGGCACAGCCTGCCTGGAGGCACAACTCAACTATTCACCCGCCAAAACCCAAAGTCCCCACCGTCCCACGGTGGACCAAAAGAGGCTGTTCGCTCAAACTGCCACTCAGGTGGCTGTGTCTTCATCAAAGGGCTGCCCTTTTGTCACCTCACAGATTGGGATGATCCAGGCTAGCCCTGAAGTACAGGAGGACGTCCACGATGGTACAATAATGGAGTCACCAGGTCCCAACTGTATTTTCAATCACAAAGGCACAAGTATTATTTATATATAGCAATAGTTTCCACTCACCGAGCAGTTTCTTACCTTTTCCCAGGTTTGATGACAACTCTGTTGAAAGGCTTCAAAGATTCTGTGTTTCCAACATCAGAGCAAGCCAGCGGCGTCACCCACCTCCTCAAGGACAACATGGGTAAGGTTTGCCATCATAACAAAGAGGCCATACTGCTTATATAATATAACATAAACCTATACACCTGACGCTTTGGAGCTCTGTAACTAAATTTAATCTCAATGCAATCTTTACTGCAGTTGGCCCCAGTTATGACTACGATCGCTTCTTCATTGAGAAGATTGCTGAGAAAAAAAAGGATCACACATACAGAGTCTTCAAGACAGTGAACAGGAGTGCCACAGCCTTCCCCTTTGCTGAGGATTACTCCATTACTGGGAGAGAGGGCTCCCAGGTGTCGGTGTGGTGCAGCAATGACTATCTGGGAATGAGCCGCCACCCGAGGGTCCTCAGTGCCATCAGGCAATGATCAAACATGTTTATATGTTTTGAATAACAGTTAAGCTCTTTGGGTGTTTTGGATCTAATATCTGCAAATAATGCTTTTAGACAGACAAGATAAAGATCTTTTAGTGAAGAGGACTTGTATGAAAAGACTAATAAATGTTATCAGGGATGAATTGGACAACAAAGGGGCTCCACAACATCCTGCAAATTGGCTCTAGAATAGTTCAAAATTATCTTTGGGCTGCTGTTTAATTGCTTGTTGTATAGTCCATCCATTATCTTTACCCGCTCCTTCTTTTCTGTGTTGTGGGGGTCACTGGCGCCCATATCCAGCCATCACTGTGCGAGAGGCGGTGTACACCCTAGACAGATCACAAGTCCATCATAGTCGTATAATTGTTAAGGCCCCGGCATAGCTCGGCGTAAGGCAGTACGCCGCTGTACGCCGCTGTACGCCGTACGTACGCAGAGGCACAAGCGTAGCCCCGCAGGGCACGAACGCGCAAAGCTCAAATTTTACAACAGCGTACGCGAGGCGCGTTGTCTCACAATAAACTGCCTGGCGCCGGACTGTTTTGTATGTGACACAAATGTATTAAATTCCCCTTCTTCATCCATGATCAGGCCTTTTCTTTTGTTTTTTGCCAAAAGTCAATTGATGCTTCCTCCTCCGTTGACTCCATGACTGAAATGAATGAATTTGTCACGAGTGAATTAAACTCGGGTCCTACGTGGCTGCGCGAGGTTCTACAGATTTCCTGGTGGGCTGTGGGCTGCAGGACCAGCGCTCCCTGTTTTTATTTTTTAGAACTTTTTATTAACATATAAAGTTTAGAACACCGCAGCGGCTGCAGCCTGAGCCAGCTCGTGCCTTTTTTTTCCCCCACCCGACCTGTCAATCAATTCAGTAGGCGTGTCAGCAAATGACCAATCAGCGACCTCAGTTTGTCCCGTAGGTAAACGCTCTGCGCGCAGCTGCTCAAATTACGACAAGAATTTGGAGCGAAAACGCGAGCATTAACGCGAGAACGAACGCAGAGCTGTGCTTGTGAACGTGTGTGCACAGAACACGCGCGTAGAGCGGCGTACAGGCCGTACGCAGAGCTCTGCCTGGCCCTCAAACAAAATAAACAAAACAAAAAAAATATGCTCCACAGAAGATTAAACCTTAATAGTTTGAAATTATCTGCAGAAGCATCAGAAAGAAGATCTTTACAGTCTGAAGTCAGCACATTCTCATAGTCTCCCTGGCAAAAACCTTTTGTATTGCACAAGGCAAAGCTCTTTAATGCCAGTTTTTAGTATACAGTACAGGAAAGGCCAGCTCAGATTTAAACTTCTCCAACTTTCACATCTGTGCTCATGGGACCTTAACTGAAAGTTGGCATGATTAGCATAGGAGTGCCCATCTGCGAATCCTATGGCATTTTACTTTTGTGAAACGTTAGCATGCTAGCATTGTGCAAACAAACGCTTAGCATGGTGCATGCTAAACATCAACATAATGCTGAAAGGACGTTTGCATAATACAGTACAATAACTTTTAGCTGCAGCGATTCATTGGTGTTTCAGGGAAGCTGTAGGTACATTAGCCTACATCTACTGACCTCAATGCAGTTTCAGTTTGTGTCACGGATTATTGTTAAATGAAGCCACATGCTAGGGCATGCTCAGGATCAAAAGCAAGTCTATGACAACTAAATCAAAGCAAAAAGGAAAAAACAGGAAACGAAGGAGTATATATACAGAGAGGTAGGCTACAGTAAATGAACAACAAGTAGGATGATTAAGAAACCATCAAGTGGAGGGGGGAGGGGGGGTGCAGTAGCAAAGAACTGTGTGTCAATCATAAAACAATGCCTGACCCACAGTAAAACAAAAGGTTTTATTTTCAATATGGAAACCAAGACCAAAATCATGGCAGTTAAAACCGTACATTTATAGAAATTGCAGAAACGTTTGCTTGAAGCATTTCTTTGTATAGATCTGTGTCAAACGTGTTTTCTTGTCGTCTGTAGCGATGCCCTGGAGAAGCACGGTGCAGGAGCAGGTGGCACCAGGAACATCTCTGGTACCAGTAACTATCACGTGTCTCTGGAGAAGGAGCTCGCTCAGCTGCACCAGAAAGACGCAGCTTTAGTGTTCTCCTCCTGCTTTGTGGCAAATGACTCAACCCTCTTCACTCTGGCTAAAATGCTTCCTGGTAATTACTGAAGGAAATAACAAACATGAGTCGGTAACTCAGGTGATGGCAGTCCTTGAACGTTATTAGAAACAGCATTGTTAGATGTTCTGCACTCGTTTTTGATAGTGCATATCCAAACTGAATGAATCATAAAGGGAAAAACAGCATAAAGGTTGTATTTTATCTTAAGCGTGATAGACAGAAGTCACCTCCATGGTTCATTAAATGTTCTCTCTGTATTCCAGGCTGTGAGATCTACTCTGATGCGGGGAACCATGCGTCGATGATTCAGGGGATCAGAAATGGTGGAGCCAAACGCTTCATTTTCCGCCACAATGACAGTCGACACCTGGAGGAACTGCTGCAACGCTCAGACTCAAAGACACCTAAAATCGTGGCGTTTGAGACTGTGCACTCAATGGACGGTGAGAGTTTTTTTTTTTCTAGTGAAATAAAATTATTTCTAAATTATGCAAAAGTGGCAGAGCTGAAAATGTTCAACTGTTCAATCATCACACAAATGGTGATGCAGAAAGATTTAGGACGCTCAAAATTACATTTATCGGCCACATGTTTTTGACTTTACCATTATTAAATGTTAGTTCCTTCCTCATTATGGTCTTTGTGATCTCTAAGCATCTTATGGTGCCTCAGCAAAAGTCTTTTCTACAATAGTTTGACCATCAGGGCTTGATTTAAACAGGTAATTTCAAGATTTCAGCTATGAATGTGCCCGCTATTTGAATTCTGGGAACCACTGATCAGACTTAGTCTTTTATTCAGCAAATTTGTTTGCTGTATCTATTCAAAATGTATTCTTTAAAGCAGATTGTTTTTCTTTTTTCCCTTAGAGAGTCTCAAGCAACGCTTTTTTTTCCTTTTTTTCTGAAAATACTGCTGTTTGGTGTTTAATCTAAGAAAAATTACCTTTTTTTTGCAATGTAGAGAACTTTTTGAAGAAAAAAATCCGAAACATACATCAGACACACTATCATGTATGGCATGTATATTTTTGCAGCCAACATACAAAAGTAATTTATTTTAACAGGTAAAGATAATGGATGGATGGATGATTATGTGTATGGTTTTTAGTACAGAACAGATCAGCAGTGACATTTGCACCTTTAATGTCCTGAATGTGCTGAATGTAGATCATCTTGTTCTTCTCTGGGGGGTTGCAGGAGGTATTTGTCCTTTAGAAGAGCTGTGCGATGTGGCTCATCGTTACGGAGCCCTGACGTTTGTTGATGAAGTTCATGCTGTGGGTCTGTACGGAGCCCACGGAGCCGGAGTGGGTGAAAGAGACAACATCATGCACAAGATTGATATTGTCTCTGGGACCTTGGGTGAGTTTGTTTAAAAGCAGATCCTGTTGTTTTGTTACAACATTTTATAAGTAATTCAACTTGTCAAAAACTTAGTGCATCTTTAATATTTAAAACTTATATACAGTGTATTCTCACACTTTTGCACCAGTCATCCTCCACAACATCCCTTCATAAGGGGCAAGCTTTAAACCGTCAGAGATTTGACTTTTACTTCTTGGCTCACCTCTCAAGTGAAGTGCACAAACTCAGTCATGAAGCCAAAATAGCAGCAATAACCCTTTAAACTTACAATTTGCTAACCAGGAACGAGCTTTCGTCAGAGGAGAGGTCCTATCAGCTGGGTGTTGGCTCTCCTCCCTCTCTGGCCTCACTGATAAACCTCTTGTGCACTTCAGTGCTGTGTGTGACTGAAGGACAACCGCAATATAATAATCCCAAAAAATGAATACAGAATTACAACTATGTTTTGAGAAGAAGAATATAAACCTCAAGAACTGAGAGAGGTTTCAGTTTTGAAACAAGTTTTATATTTGATTAAAAAGCTAAAAATATACATATAAAAAAGTTGGATTTTTTTTTTGTTAATATTATTTCAGGATTTGCATGTTTTTTTTTCATGAAAAATAATTAAATTTATTTTAAAATAATGTGATACACAGTTGATTTTGCACTGGATGTGTTCTTCATAAACTCTCCAGTTTGTGTATGTCTCACATGATGGATAATCCAAATTATTATGAGAAAAACAATCTCAAATGCATAAAAGCATATTTTTCAGCTTGCAAGCTTCTCCTTATTTAGATAAAGCTGTGACAATTATTATGAGAAAAACAATCTCAAATGCATAAAAGCATATTTTTCAGCTTGCAAGCTTCTCCTTATTTAGATAAAGCTGTGACAATGTGTGTTTTTTTTTAGGATAAAATAAAGCCTAGTTGTTATGTTTAGAACATTTTTATATGTAGTTTGTCAGGTTTTAAATGTTCTATTGTGTATAACACATTGATCAATTCATAGGGCTTAGTTTGGATTGAAAGAATGATAAAAACAGTTAATTAATTATCACACTTTATGATTAAAGACGTGTTTTAGGTGTTATCCCCCAAAATAAAAATGCTGTAATATTTAGCTTTGATTTAAGATTTTATTCCAGTATAATGATGTGACACTCATCATTCTCAACATTCTACTCAATCAAACAACAAACAAGCAACGAGCACTATTACTATACAACATTAGATGTAATAACATGTTTAACTATTGGTGTGGATAAAATACAATTTCTTTATTACGTTAGTACTTGAGTAAATGTGTCACTGATTAATGCCATCTTACCTCATTGTGCTGCAGGTAAGGCCTTCGGCTGTGTGGGGGGCTACATTGCCAGCAGCGCCGCCCTGGTGGACACAGTGCGCTCCTACGCAGCTGGTTTCATCTTCACCACAGCTCTGCCCCCGATGGTCCTGTCTGGGGCCCTGGAGTCTGTCCGGGTCCTGAAGAGTCCTGAAGGCCAGGTGCTGCGCAGAGCCCACCAGAGGAACGTCAAACACATGAGGCAGCTGCTGATGGACAGAGGCCTGCCTGTGGTCAACTGCCCCAGCCACATCATCCCCATACGGGTAGGAAAGTTACCACGTGCTCAACCTGTACAATTTATTTATCCTAGAGCTAGACAACAACAAGAACTAAATTGTAGCAAAACACTTTAACATTGAAAATTGAAAATAAACTGAGTAAATGAATTGCATAAGGCTTTCACATTAAAATAACATTTTTCAAAATACTCCATCATGTTACAGTAAAATAATTTCCCTTTTAATTGAGTCTAAATTTGATTCAGCTCCCTCTGTTTGAAAGTTATTATATTTTACACACCACTTTGTTGCACATATTTTACAAGAAGACAGCAAAATTAGCACCCAGATATATTTGCAGGCCGCGGCGTTTACTTTAAAAAATTGACCAATAGTTTTGTTTTGTTTCTTAAAGCGCAGAACTAATGTGGCCGAGTCTTGATCTGAAGTTCATTACTGGAACATAATCTGGTCTAAATTTTGTTATGCTTGTTAAAATATATACGTGTATACATTAAAAATCAAAATGTGCAACCTAAACAAGTCAGAGCCAACTTTAGAAAGTACTAAGTCCCACTGAAAAATATCAGCTGCGCTCCACAGCTGAAGACTTTATTAGACATTTTGCCAGTTTTAAAGTACTTGTAGTTTAAACTAGAGTGAATGGTGTCATCTGCATAAAGGTGTACTTTAGCTGTAGACACATTTATGTCATTGGTATTAATAATTATAACTAGATGTTAGGATCTTTACTTTTCTTGTCTGGCAAATATGTATACTTTTGCCTTTTGTCCATCAACTAAAGCAAGTTATCTGGACAAAAAGCCTCAAACAAAAAGATAAAACATTTGAGTACCTATCAATCTCATTAGCTATTTTGTGGCTCCAATTTTGCTATTATACCTTGAATTTAGCCTGTTGCTACAATGTGATACTCACTACTTTCTGTGAAGTCTCACATTACACATTTAAATTTAAACACCATGTATTTGAAAATATATCTAAGATGGGGCTGAGATGGTGTAGGGGCAAGGCAGCTGATTCGGGACCCAACGGCCCTGGGCTTGATCCCCGGTCATTGCACATCTCGTGATGTCTCTGAGCAGGACATCTTATCCCCAGTTGCTCCCGGGCACCTTCCATAGCTGCCCACTGCTCCCTGGTGGTGGATGGGTTAAAAACAGAGAGCCAATGTCACATTGTATGGGAACATACAATGATCACAATACATAAGACATTATTATATGTTTATGTATTTTTTACCCATAGGCATTTCCCCCCCACACAGATATCAGGTATCTATTCAAACAAACACAACCTGAGCTTTCTTGTTCCATCTTCCAGGTTGGGAATGCTGAGCTGAACAGCAAGGTGTGTGACATCCTGCTGGAGAGACACAACATCTACGTCCAGGCCATTAACTACCCCACGGTGCCTCGTGGTGAAGAGCTGCTGCGTCTGGCTCCTTCTCCCCATCACAACCCTGACATGATGGACTACTTTGTTGGTGAGTGTGGGAGTCTTCCTACTGCAACAAGATCAGAGAATGCACTGCACCTGCTGCAGTGCAAGTAAATGTTTGATAAAGTCGTTATAACACTTAAAGCGACTTACAGTAAGTTTGAAATTTGTGATCATTTTTGTTGATCTCCTCATTTGTTTAATAATGAAACACAAAATACCAACACTTTCTATGAATCCTTGTAGTTATTCCCTGGAAGCAACACTATAAGACGCACTTAAAATCCTTTAATTTTCTCAAAAATTGACAGTGAGCCTTATAATCCAATGCACCTTATGTATTAATTCTGGTTGTGCTTAATGACCTCGAACCTATTTTATGTGGTTATTGTGAATGAGTTGTAAAGTTTGACTCATGGGACTGTTTTCTTTCGCTTAATGCTCCTTATAATCTCAGTGCACCTTATAGTCTGAAAAATATGGTACTGGTTTGTGCAGCCCAGTATATTTTTTTTCCATTTCATTCATTCTGTTTTGTTCACAGGTAAATTAGTGGAGGTGTGGCAGGAGGTGGGTCTCCCACTCAACATCCCGGCCACGGCTTCCTGCACCTTCTGCGACCGCCCGCTGCACTTTGACCTCATGAGTGAGTGGGAGAAGTCCTACTTCGGCAACATGGAACCACAATACATCACTGTGTTAGCTTAATATCAGAGAACATGTTCATGTTAGACAAACAGTAAAAACATGACCTTGAATAAATTATTCCTACTTCAGCTACAGGAATGATGACTTGCTGACATTATATTTTAAAGACTATATTCCAGTACCTAATTGTTTTTTTTTTCTGTACTCCATTATTCTTTTGTGTGTTTGCTTCCATAAATATGATTAAAGAAATGCCTCTTGCATTTTTAAAGCAAAAAAAAAAAACCTGCACATTTGACACTTTCTTGAAACTCTTACCAAGGTTTGACAGCTTGAGATAAAATAATCAGTGTTGATTTAGCTCATATAGTGTAAAACTTATATATTTTGTGTTTAGTTTTAATATATCATTTATTTGTACACTATAAATGTTGACTGAATGTGCTGTTAAGTATTCATATTCATCTTATTTTACAAGTTATATAAATATGAGGTTACTGGTTGCTAACAGTGCACAAACATTGAACCAAAGAAGTGTGTTCTCAAAGTCAAAGTCAAAGTCAAAGCACCTCCTTCCCCTCACTACAGGACTTACACAGCAACCGCCTCACTCGGAAAGCCCTCTGCATGGCAGGTGATCCCACACACCCACTACACAGCTGCTTCAGCCTGTTGCCTTCAGGGAGGAGACTGAGGAGTCTCCAGGCTCGAACCAGCAGACTGAGAGACAGCTCTGAACAGAGCTGTCAACAGAGCTGTCATTTAGTCGTCTGGTTCGAGCCTGGAGACTCCTCAGTCTCCTCCCTGAAGGCAACAGGCTGAAGCAGCTGTGTAGTGGGTGTGTGGGATCACCTGCCATGCAGAGGGCTTTCCGAGTGAGGCGGTTGCTGTGTAAGTCCTGTAGTGAGGGGAAGGAGGTGCTTTGACTTTGACTTTGACTTTGACTCAAGCACCGCAATTTATTTTATAAAACTTTGGAAGATTTGAATCAGTTTGAATTTTCTTCCCACACATTACACTTTATTGGCTTTGCTTGAGGTCACGTTAGTTGATTCTTTAATTCCAGATGCTAATTGATGTTGCAAGGGCTGGTTGCTTCTCGTTTGACTCTGGCCCTCAGTCTGCGCAGCTCTGTGTTCTCACTGTCCACAGCGAGGCCACATTCGATCATCGTCCATGCTTTGCTGAGCTGCTGCTCTCCGTAGTGCAGCTGCGCCCCTCGCAGAAAGCACTCAGCCAGGTGCGGCCTGCCCAGACCAGCCTCCGCACACTGGACGGCCTGCGTCCTGTGGAGACTCAGGGCCTGGCTGAAGTCCTCCAGAGCTGCTCCCTCTCTGGAACAAAGTGCCAGGCTGCGACCTCGCCGACACAGATCTTCTGCCCAGATTTTAGGGTCGTTTGAACATCTGGAGTCCCCGTGTCTCTGGATAACTCTGTCGAGGTCAGCTATGGCCTGCTCATGGAAGCCGAGCTGTGCAAAGCAAGCGGCCCGTTGGCGAAGATACTGCAGTTTGTGGTTTCCCACAGCTTTTACTGCCACGGTCAGGAGTGTGAGGGCCTGATCCCACTGACCACCTGTTGACAAGCTGCTGGCTTCTTGCGCTGCTGCCTGTTACAGAGCAAAGTCAAAAAGGTAAAAGTAAAAATAATAGTTGAATTACATGTTCCCACTGCCCATAAGTACAAAAATACTTCAAACATGAAACCTGCTCATCAAAATTTAAATGAAACTAATTTTGTCTCAGCCAGCACCAGTAACTCTGACAATGGTTCAGTGTTGCATTTGGGATCCAGTGCTTAAGCTTACCTGGGCAATGCATTTTCTGTGATTAGGTGGGATTAAGGCCAGCAGAAAGTCCAAGCTGGATGAATCTTTCTCAAGCACTTTACTGAGCCTACGAGAGGCGCTGCAGTAGTTCTGCTGCCAGGCCTCCACCACTCCCAGTCTAGCCTGGGCTACTGCATCTCTTGGTTCTTGGCCAAATACTTGGCATAGATGGGCGCCCGCAGCCTTAAAGTCACCTACATGGACCAGAACAGAAGGAGTTAGGATCATTATTAGGATGAATTAGATGCAGCAGTTCTTTTTATCAACTCCACACACCCTAAATCAATACCTTTCTACAGATAAAGATACGTTTTTGGTACGGTACTCTTCCACAATAACCACAAAAACAACTGATTTTACCAGTCACGCTCAAGTTTTGTCTTATTAGTCTCAAAAACTTCTCCCAGAAACACTGGGGCTTGTCGACATGCATTGGTGAATTTATTTGTGTATTTTATTTATTTTTTTGTCAGTAGTGGAACTGTTCTGGATTTATATCTATGGAGGCTATTATTACTCAAAATGTGATAAATGGTGCAATCAGAACGTGATTAAACTGGACTATGAAGTTTAGCTTGAATTGTTTTGAATGGTTTCATTGTCTCTTTTTCAACCTTCCGCACTATTAATAATAATAATAATAATAATAATGAATTCAATTTATAACGCACTTTTCATTAGTGAAAATATCAAAGTGCTACACACATTCATACACCGGTAGCGGCAGACTACCATGCAAGGTACTTTCCAGTCCTACCGGGAGCAACTCGGGGTTAAGTGTCTTGCCCAAGGACACAACGACACATGGTGTGGGGAACCGGGATTCGAACCGCCAACCTTCATTAGTTAAACCTGGAACTGCATTTATTCTTGCACCCATGTCCTGGGAGATTGTATTATGATGTTATATTTTTCAATAGCTGCTGTGGTAAATGGACTGTACTTATATACTGTAACACTTTTCTATCTTATCAAGAGACTCAAAGTGCTTTACACTGCAACCTGTGCCCTCATTTACCCATTCATACAGCACTCTACTAGATCTTTACAAAGAGTAACCAGTGTTTTATCACATCCATACACCGATGGGACTCATATCAGAGGTGTTGAGAGGTTCAGTGTCTTGCCCAGGGACACTTCGGCATGTTGCTGGTGGAATTGAACTCCCAGCTCTTACAGTGGAGGATGACTGCTCTACAGCCGCCGTGGTGACAGGAACATGGAGCTGCTTGGAGATGGCCTTGTAGCTTTTGCCTTTAACATTTATCATTTTCTTTCAGAGCTCCTCAGAGTCCTCTCGCCTTTACTTTCTCTCCTCCATGTTGAGCGTGGTGCACTCAACCATATTAAACTACCCAATAGCATGTTTGTTCCCTGTAAGTAGGATTAATAAGTTGATTAAGTACCTTGAGGGCACTTGTGATTAAGGTCAAACACTAAGTTTGAAACATAACAATTTAGCAAATTACCGGTAAAAGTTTCCTTTAGGATACCAACAAATCTGTCCATATTTAAGCACATATTTGTGAAATTGTTTCTTTACGCACATTTGTTTACTCGATCTCATATAAAGGCATGCTGATATGCATTACACAATTGCTTTTAATTAGTGGAGCACCGATTGCAGTTTTCTGGCTGATTACCAATCTCTAAAGAACCTGACCTGTCAATTCTGATTTTTTTTTTTTTATAAACGACACTGTCAGGTGTTCTAAGGACACAATGCACCTTCAATTGTCAATCTTATTTTATTGAAAAACATACCCTTGAACAATTTCTTAGAAACAATACAAACTGGTTTTAACTGGCCGTGAGGTAGTGCTCTGAAATATAAATGAAGTTCAGACAATCGTTGTTAAAACTACAACAACAAAAAAATCAGTAAAATCGGTTTCTTGTGTAAGTATCGGCTGATAGCCATCTCCCCAAATTGAGGAAATCAGGGCTGATAAATCGGTGCACCTCTACTTTTCACGAGAAATGGAGCATGGCTTCAATGAGCTGTAAATGCACCAATAAATGTATCAGAGCGTTTAAAAACAGGAAGGATTAAAAAAAATTGCACAGCAAAGTTTGAAAAAGATGCCCAACCTTTAGCCAAGAGTATGTCCACATGCAGAAGATGCCACCGTGGGTCTCTGCTGTCGGTCATCAACAAAGCTCCACCGATTATAAAAGCGTCTCTGAGCTGCTCTCCGTGGCAGGGAGACAAACTCGCCATCACAACATCTGACAGGTTTGTGCGACAGAAATGATGGAGCCAGTCACAGATCAGCTTCTGGGCCCTGTCCTTGAGCGACAGGATCTCTTTGATGACAGGGTCAGTGTTTATCTGAAGTGCGGTGAGGATGTCCTGAATGCACTCCTGAACGGGAGGAAGAGGAAAGTAAAGATCTGTATTTTTTACAGAACAAACAGAATTTTGTGCCTGTGTAAATATTGGTGAGCTTCAGCAGTTGACAAATGTTTGCAGTCATCTCTGACTAATGTTTTTCTTCTCAACTGCAATTTTTCTCAAATGTTGTCAAGTGCAGCTTAAATTTAGTAGGAATCTAAATGTGTGTTATTAAATCAGGGTCATGGTGTCACATTTCATGGAGACTAAAATGACACAAAAACTTTAAGAGACACCTGATTTTTCCACTATTTAAAGACTGTATAATATTATAAAACTGTTGTGAAGTGTCTACCCAAAAATAGCTATACAGGAAAACAATTCTGTCCAATGCATTGTGTGCCTCAGAGTTTCTGCAAACATTTCTACAGTTACATCAACCAATGGACAATAAGTTGTCTGTGAATATTTTTTCTAGTTGTTTGTTCATCTACATTGCATTCTTCTTCTTGTTTAGTTTTAAACGTTTTATTATGAGAGTCTTCCAAACATCAAATGCTGTAGCAAGTTTAAATAGGCGTTGCCTGAAGATGTGCTGACAGTGTTCCACTAAAGAATACCTTTTGCTGATTCAGCATGAGGTGTGTAAATCCTCTTCCACAGAGGGCCTGCATGTGTTTCGGGTTCTCCTTCAAAATGGCACTGAAATCAAACATGGCTGTCTTTCGCTGACCCAGCAACACATAACACCTCGCTCTCTCCAGGAGGGAATCTGCTGCATCGCCACCTTTAAAAAAAAATCAAATTACTGTATCAGTTTGACTGTATTTCACTTCTCTGCTAGACCAATAGTAACAAAGAGCTCGTTGGTCAAACATCATTCACCAGAGGCCATAATTGCGATGGATAAATAGGCCACAGCCTCCCTGACAGAGCTCTCGTCTTTTGAGCCGTCCAGGATGCGTTTAGCAGCCGAGTGGCAGTGTCCCTGCAGCAGCGCTCGGTCTTTTCCTCGCGCCACAGCCAACAGGCTGCGCAGGCAGCTGGTATCACCGCACACAATTAGCTTTTTGAGCAGCTGCAGAAGAAAAAATGAATCAGACACTTGACATTTCTCATTTTGTAAAAGATGTGAATTCAGGAAACAAAAATAATAAACATCTGTTTAGCTTTACTTGCCGTATTTTTCAGACCATAAGGCGCACCGTATTAAAAGGCACATTAAGCTAAACAAAACAGTCAAATAAGTTAAACTTTATTCAATTCATCACAATAACGCCCAACATTGTTCAGGTGTACCACATCGGTTCGAGGTCAGTATGCACAACCAGAATTAATACAAAAGGCTCACTGGATTGTAAGGCTCACTGTCAATTTTTGAGGAAATTAAAGGATTTTAAGTGCGCCTTATAGTCTGAAAAATACGGTACTACTTAATGCAATATATAGATTATTCATTAAATGAACAAGTTTTGAAAATTTGGCCAGTGGTTTTTGAGATTTAAAGCCTGAATTGTAGTGGAAATGACAAATCTGACTGAATTAGCAGGACTAAGAAAACCTGCATCATCTCAACATAAGTCATCAATGTAGAGGTGAAATTAGTTATTCTGGATCCTTATTTAACAAAATTATGTGCAGTTTCTAGAAAAGCATTTTTAAATATGAGAAGATCAGATGTCCCCTGGTACAACATGTGCTGAAGTTATCAATAAAATTATGAGATCAAGTTTTAAATGTGCCAAACTGTTGCATTAAAATGAGACTTTTAATAAACTACAGTGAACAATAAAGCTCCTGATTAGCTGTAAATACACTTCAGATTCATGAACAGCTGTACCTGGTTAGTGTCATAAAGGAAGCCTCTGTGCAGCTGCAGGAGGGCGAGGCGAGCCAGAAAAGGCGCCCGAGGATTGGGTGCCCCCACAGACAACAGCAGCCTGTAGGCCTCCTCCACCCGGCCAAGCTGGTACAAGGCATCTGCTGCCAGGGTCTGAGGCCCATCAGCACCGGGCTGGAGCTCCATGAGCAGAGCAGCCAGAGACTGGACACCAGCAGGTGTCCTTAAGAGACAAGAAGTAAAAAAAAACATCATTAATAGACATTTTAAACTTGTTAAAAAATGAATTTTGGTTTAAAAAAGTATAAACGTTTATGTATAAACACTTACTTCTTCTGATATTATGTGTTGAAACTTGTAAACATTAGGTCCAATACATGAATGGAAACATATCATACCCTGATCTGTGGTTTTCTCTCTTCGATGGGCCCTGCAGCTCACGTCTGGGATGCTGGGGGTCGTCACCTGAACCAGGCTTGGACTTGTGTTCTGCTTTCCCCTCCAGCATGACTTGCCCCTGCTCCAGCAGGACTGTAACCAGCAGCCCTCGACAGTTCCACGGCACCAGGCAGCGTACAGTCAGCGCAGCTTCCTGAGGATGCAGCACGCTGGCTGTCACATAGTCTAGAGTTGTGAGATAATGAAAACCACCCATAACACGCAGGAGGCCCCTGCCACAAAGCGCTCGCACGCAGCTGGATGGGTGAGGGGTGTCGTGTTCGATCACAGCTTGAAAGTCTTCCAGTGCTTCCTTGTGGTCCCCAGAAAGAAGTCGTGCATAGCCACGAAGAACCTGGACAGTGTTTTGGTAGCTCTGCTGTCCCTGGGCAGCAGCTAGCTGGCTACAGATGGACAGGGCCTCCTTGTGCTCCCCTCTGAGGAGGAGACAGTCCGCCAGCCGCACCCGCAGCTCTCTGCCTCCTCCATCAGGCTCTAAAAGACAAAGAGTCTGTAAGGCAGAGATCGCCGGGTCAAGGAGCTCAATTCCTTCAGTGGTCCGCAGGTCTGCACGACCGAGAACCCTCTCCCTGAAACCAGACAAACTCCGCTCCGCCTGCTGACGGAGGTGGTTACGAGCAGCCTGTCCGGTACCAAAATTAGTGAAGAGCTTTTGGAAATAAACTCTGGCAGTGGCAGGATGGGTCTGAAATGCTTCCTGCAGATCTCTGCACTCCTCTGCAGACGTTCCTCCTCCTGAAAGACAGGCGGCTGCCCGGCTGGCTAGGAGCCTGGCTCTCCTCTCAGGAGTGCCTAAAGTGTTCGAAGCACTCTCAGGGATGTTTTGCTCCTGATGCAGGAGAGTGGTGTACACCTCTACACTGTCCCCAAACCGGCCTGACAAGAACAAATGCACTGCTCTAAGTTCCTGCACGTCTCTGTCAGCAGGTGAGACCGCTGATAGAAAGTCAATAAGTGAAGAAGAGTCCTCTATATCTATGTTGTCGTCCTCTTTCGTTGTGCCTGCCCACTTACGTTCAAATGCCAGAGAGGGACGTATTTGCAATATTTGTTCCGTGAAAGACTTCACTATTTGGGTAAGGTGTACAGCTTGTCTGCTCTGCACGAGTTTGACCGTTTCTGATTTGTCCCTTTGGTATGTTCGAAGATAAAGTTTCAGTCCCCTGGAGCTGTGCGGCTCTGAGAACAAGCAGGCCAGGGCCCGAGTCATCTCCAACAGCACGCGGGTTGAGCCCTCCGGATGAGGGCTTCGCTTGCCTTCCAGCAGAGCCGTGCAGCGAGCAGAGATCTCCTCGCAGTTGTGCCGGCCGCTCAGAAGAAGAGACTCCATTTTGAAAATTGTTGCCGTCAAATTGTTGGGGCACAGTGTGGACAGAAAAACAGCCGCAAGACCTTTATTGAGACTCTCACAGGGCTGCTTGTCCTCATGACCGTTCAGCCAACTTTCTAAGGTAGAGGTCACCTGTCCCAAGCTGAAGTGGTCCAGTTTCCTCATGTGGGACACGGCGGAGGTGGCATGAGTCTTGAAGGCAGACATGTACAGGGTGGTGGCCTTCTCCAGGTCTCTGTCCTGAAGAAACATGTCCCCATCTGTGCACAGATGTGAAACTGTGACTGCAGGTCGAACCAGAGCAGTCATGATCAGACAGCCCTTCTTCCAGTTTCACTCGCTTCAGCTTTTTAAACCGTAAGAACATTGACATCCCTGTTCAAAGAAACAATGATTAATTTGAACAGTATATTTATCAAGGATTTAAAATATTCATATATATATATATTTGGTGTATGTTTATGTTCTAATAAACAAAGCAGTACGTATATCCAAAAGAAATAGACACTGGCATGTTTGTCACTGTTTTCAGAGTTCTACATGTTTTTTCTTTTACTTTTTTGCATCGTTTAACTTTAATGGTACGTTTTTCATGTGCAAGTTTTCCCAGGGCATGAGCGTTTGTGCAAATAATATTGAAAGGTATCCTTTGTACTCCCTTTGCCAAAACAAGCTGGAAAGTCTGTCTTTAGACAATGTTGAAAACAATTTTACCCCCCAAAAAATTCAAATTTTGACTCATCAAATGATAGGACACTTTATCACTCTCCTGGATATGCCTTTCTCTTTGCATGACAGGGTTTTAACACACTTTGATTTGCTGAACCACACTTTCTACATTAACTTTTTTGCAGTAATTTTAACTTTTCTCTGACATGTTTGTGTAGGTTTCTAGATGCTGAGCAGTAATAAAACATGTCCCATAGGAAATAAACATGGGAGCAACAACAAAATAAATTTGTTTTACATGGTTTTATTTCTGAAATAAACTAAACTGATGTCATGGTTTCTAAATTCTCACAAGGCCTCTGCCTAAAAATCTTGAAACAATTAAGTAAAAAAACAGTTTTTACTTTTAGTAGAGGAAGAACAAAAAGAATTGTTTTCTGCCAACAAAAATGATAGACTCATCTAAATACAAACTAAGTGAAATAAAGAAGTCTGTTGTCATAATTGGTTTGTTTTAAGGCCTTGAAGACTCTCCAGCGCCCCCATGTGACCATTTCTCAGCCATGTTTAACTTTCAAGACATTGTTTTTTTTTTTTTTTTTGCTTTTGTGTTTCCAGCATTTTACTTATGTATTTTTCTCATCTTTAAAACGAATATAAAATCCCACAAATCGATAGCAGATGCCATCTTTGCTTTGAGGATGTTGATAGAGAAGTACAGAGAGGGTCAGAAAGGACTCCATTGTGTGTTTGTGGATTTAGAAAAAGCATATGACAGGAAAATGATTGTAGAGGAGGTGTGGTATTGCATGAGGAAATCTGGAGTGGCAGAAAAGTATATTAGACTGGTACAGGACATGTATGAGGACAGCAGGACAGTGGTGAGATGTGGAGTGACAGATAGCTTCAAGGTGGAGGTGGGAGTGCATCAAGGATCGGCTCTGAGTCCCTTCTTGTTTGCTCTGGTGATGGACCGACTAACAGATGGGGTCAGGCAGGAATCCCCATGGACTATGATGTTTGCAGATGACATTGTGATCTGTGGTGAGAACAGGGAACAGGTGGAAGAGAACTTGGAGAGGTGGAGGTATTCACTTGAAAGAAGAGGAATGAAAGTCAGCTGTAGTAAGACAGAGTACATGTGTGTGAATGAGAGGGAGGCCAGTGGAACAGTGAGGCTACAAGGAGCAGAGGTCACAAAGGTGCAGGACTTCAAGTACTTGGGGTCCACTGTCCAGGAAAATGGGGAATGTGGTAAAGAGGTGAAAAAGAGAGTCCAGGCAGGATGGAGTGGATGGAGAAAAGTTTCAGGAGTGATTTGTGACAAAAAGGTGTCAGCAAAGGTCAAAGGAAAAGTTTACAAGACAGTGGTGAGACCAGCTATGTTGTATGGTCTGGAGACAGTGGCATTGACAAAAAGACAGGAGAAAGAACTGGAAGTAGCAGAAATGAAGATGCTGAGGTTCTCCTTAGGAGTGACAAGGATGGATAAGATCAGGAATGAGATCATCAGAGGTACAGCACATGTTGAACAACTGGGAGATAAAGTTAGGGAGGCCAGACTGAGATGGTTTGGACATGTCCAGAGGAGGGACAGTGGGTATATTGGTAGAAGGATGTTAGAAATGCAGCTGCCAGGAAAAAGACAAAGAGGGAGGCCAAAGAGGAGATATATGGATGCAGTTAGAGAGGACATGGAGGTATTGGAGTGAGGACAGAGGATGCAGAGGAGGAGGATGACTCTCTGTGGCGACCCCTGAAGAGGGAAAAGCCGAAAGAAGAATAAGAAGTAGAAGATAGATAGAGAATTGTACCTTTCTTTCTTCTTACTGAATGCCAAAGTACCGGAAGAACTAACGACCGGTGGGCCCCACTTTCTGTAACTCAACCGCTTAGTGTTCGGGGTTGCCATGACAACACGAGTCCGCTCAAACAACAGAAACAAGTTGTTTTCTGTTCATTTGCAAAAGATTACAGAATCAAACTGACCGCGATAAGCTCCAGATGTCGGTAAAATGATCCTGACTCTGCCTCCTTTCTTCTCGGAACCGGGCAGCTCGAGGCGGACTCTTTGTTGTTCTGGAGAGCGCGAGACCGGTTGCCATTGGAAACCACTAAGGCTCATGCACAGGCGTTGAGAAGCCTGCTCCTTATCTGTGGTGTATTGAACTCGAAAACGATTGATAATGTAAGGACTTTGCGTTAGAACAGGAAATACGTGGATGTTTGGTAATGCTATGAGACAGTAATTTTTTTTAAATAAAATCAAAACAAAAATATTCATTCATATTCATTTTAGACAAAAAACTAAAATAGGGCTCATTTGTCAGCTATTTTCAACTTGATTTTATTGAAATAGTGTTGTTTATCTGTAGCTTGTCTCATAAGTCATACAAAAATAAAACACAAAAATGTTAATGATAGTATTAAACATTTCCCATAGTCAGATTAATGTTTTGACTTCTTTAAAATAATTTTATGACGAACTGGAGGAATTGTGTTTTCTGCAAAAATTCAAAATGTTTGCATTGCTTCATGTAAAGCTGAAATTCATTCATTCATTCATTCATTCAACCTTTATTTATACAGGTTAGTCTCACTGAGTCACGACTCATTTACAAGAGAACCCTGTTTTAAACAGACGCACAGAACATTAAAACTTAAAGAAAAAAAATGCTCGTTAATGCTAAAAGCATGTTGGAAAACTTTAGCTAAACATGACAAATATACAGTATATCTTAAAGCTAAAAGTGGCAAAAGTCTAGCTAAAAGCTAAAGCTAAAAACAATAGCTAGAAGCGAAAAGTAGTAAAAGGCTAACAAAAGTAGCAAAATAGCAAGAGGGAGCAAAAGACTATAGCAAAAAGGGCTGTCTAGTGGCCAGGGCCGGCCCAAGCCTCTTTGGGGCCCTAAGCGAAATTTGGATGGGGGCCCTCTGTTTCTACTAATAATGTGAATTACTGCAATCAACGGTCAGATGGTTTTATCATTCTAGTGGCTAAAAGTAGTGGCTAAAAGTAGCTAAAGTCTACAAAAGCACAATCTAAAAACGCTAGTTAAAAGTAACCAAAGCAGCTGAAAGCTAAATGAAGCAGAATAGCAAAAAGTAACATAAGAAGGCAAACATTGAGCAAATACAGTATGCTGAAATATAAAAAAGATATACATTTTGGAAGAAGTTGAAGCAATCCCAAGTATTTTATGATGAAAAAGAAACTTTAAATTTTAAGTTACAAAAGCCAAATGAATGAGATGAATGTTTTGGTATGGGAAACTAAAAATGCAGTTCGATATAACTTTTTTCTTAGAAAATAAACAGGTAAAAGTAATAGGATGTGGTGAGGACAGACATGGAAGTGAAATAAAGGAAATTCAGTCATCTTGCTGACTCAGCTTGTTTTCTATTTTCACATCAGCAGTTTGCACAGAGCGTGTAGGAACTTAAGATCCTTCATGAGATTTTGTTTTAATTCATTCAGAAGCAGAAGGCTGCAAATCAGAGCTTCTACTGACAAGAACACAAATGTTCCTGAATTCTACAATATCTCATTGTTTGCCCAAGTGAATATGGTAATCATCAGTTTTCCTCAAGATGTACCAGTCTCTAAGCAGGGAACACAAAAGGTTCATGGCAGCTGCCTTTTTGTGCCGCGGGGCCAAAATTTGCAATTCATGAGATATAGTTGATCCACCTCAAGAATAAAACCTTTCTCAATAAAAACCCAGATTCTTGGATGGGGCTTTGTAAAGCTGGACACATGCACAACGGCTGCTGCTGCTGCTTCAAATACACCCACTAAGCTTGTACTTTAGGTTTGTGACAGCATTTTTATTTTTAATATATTACATCACAACAGTTTGATCAAATACATTACAACTTTATAATAAATTTGCACCACAGAAGCTACAAGAATCACAAACCCTAAACAACTTTATTACCATAGAAAAACATAAATAGATGCATACAATTATAAAAAAAAACTGTATAATATATGTAAACATATACACACATTTCAGGACCAAACATGATTGTAATGACACATTTATAAATAAACTCCTGAAACTGGAAAATCCTTTTTTTTTTCCTGTCAGTGAACTAAACTGACACACAACCTCTCAAAGTGAGATACCCAAGCACCACAAGAGCTCCGTCTGAACTGAATATGTGTGGTGAGGGGAAAAACCCGAGCCTACTGCACCCTGACACCGTTCAGTTGCAGGAAACTGAAAATCTGACGTCCTTTGGGGATTCCAGTGTGCAGTGAGCGACGGCAATCCATATCTGAGCTGTACGATCAGACACATCATAGATTTTTTTTTTTTTTTTTTTTTTTTTTCTTCTTTCGGCTTTATTCCCTGCGTTAGGGGTCGCCACAGCGAACTGGTCGCACGAAGATTTGGCAGTTGTTTTTACGCCGGATGCCCTTCCTGACACAACCACAGACCACCGAGCAACCACAGCCCTCTGTGTGGAGCAGAGAGCTGATATCTAGGGTTCCCGGGGGAGCAGATGGTGTGGGTTAAGGGCCTTGCTCAAGGGCCCAGAGTGGGGCAGATGAGGGTGGATACAAGTGTGACCGCTTCACTTATCCCACCCACATCTTTGATGTTGTCGGTACCGGGGCTTGAACCGGCGACCTTCCGATCACAAGCTCACCTTCTTAACCTTTACGACACATCATAGATGCTGAGCCTAAATTATCCACACAGTTTCAAAAACTCACAGAGTCTTTAGCTTGCCTGGTCGAACTACTAAAACACATCAACCGAGCATCCATTCCTAGATGTTTTAAAGAAAGAAAACAGAAGTGCAACTTCCTTATTTCTCTGCACACACATACAAACAATCAAAGTCTTATTCATGTATCAGAAACCACAGCTGTCTGCTGCTGCAGTTTTCCAAGATGCCACACAAAGAAGCTAGAGGTAGAGTGGTGTTTTTTTTTTTACTGGTTTCTTGGCAGAAGACTGTTGAAAGACATGGATTCCTTTATTTGTATTTATTTATTTCCCCCACCCTCACCACATTATTGAAGAACATTGTTAGAGATGAACTGCTTCCTGTTGTAGGGGAGGCAGACTGATGCTCAAAGTTGTGCATCTGGTCAAATGTGTGTGAATTTTACGTTGCCAGCTTGAACTTATATTTAAGTTTCACTTTCTCATGCAGTAAATGAATCATCCCCGACAAGTATTCACCGATTTGCCCTCCTTAACGGTTGGAGTGAACTCTGTGCTGGTTGGCAAAATATCTCGCAAACCACTGAACAGATTTGAGTGAAACTCAGTTTGCTCATTTAAAACTAATTTGTAGTAAACTCAATTCAAGACAGCCACCTCAGAAATTACCAGACAGGAAAAAAAAAGGTCTAACTCAACCAGTTTTACTGATATTGAGCTCAAATTTAGAGCGAGAGTAGCTGAGAGTCATCCCCGTAATGTTTCTGAGCTCCAGCACACCCTGATAGATACGAGAGCATTCAATGTTATTTACAGGGTTTGACCAATAAAGATAATCTTAGTTTTAAACTTTAGTTTGAAAAGAGGTGGGTGATCTGCAAGGAGGCCTTTAACATACAAAAGGCCTCACTTTAATATGTGAATTTGGATGAAGTTCAATAAAGCCTATCAAAGCCTGCACTATACCTTAAATAGTCATGCACTTTCTCAGACCAGTTGGGTGCAATTCATGGCGTCTTTGCAGTTGTTTGTGGGTGTGTCACCTAGAAACTATTAGTAACGGCTCAGCTAAAAGGCTTTAACCACATGCAAAGAAGTGACGCTCACAACATTATGCATTCTTTCAGAAGTCCTGCAGTGCCCACATTCTGCAAGGTGTCTTCAGGCGGTCAGCCTTTGTTTCCGCTGTAGCTTCTCCAAGCTCTCCTGCAGCAGCTGAGCGCAGCCCGATAAATCCATGTGGTTTAAAGAAGAGTAAACATCGTTCAGGCTGGCCGAGGAGCGCTGGCTCCACAGCCTCAGCATCTGGTACTGCTTCTCCATGGAACCCAAACCGGCCTCCAGCTCCACTCGCTCCATCTGCTGGTCAGACACCGAGAGCAGACGCAGGAACTCTTTCCACCGACGCAGGGGGACCTCCTTGATGATCGCATAGAGCACAATGGCTGGCCAGCGATCTGACTGCTTATCCTGTCTGGTAGCTGGAAGGAAGTAATCACAGATAAGCGAGTGAAAACATAAAAAAAAAAAATGCTGGTCAAGAATATAATGAAAGTCCTGTGAGCTGTAGTTTAAATATAGAAGAAAAAACACAATGCTTATAAGGTTATATAAGCATTTCAACCATCTCTTGCCCCAATAAACATAACAGATGACGATTGGTTGTGATTAATCTTTTCACAGCATTTTGTAAAAGCATAAAGGATCTTCCCTTCAGTTCTTCCTAACAATTTCAGTGTGATGTCAGACAGACTTTTAGTTCTAAACAGAAGAAAGAAGGTCTTCCTTTTTAAAGTTAAATGTTTGTAAGACAAAGGAGATGGTTGTTGATTTCAGAAAAGACTTCAGTTGTCTTTCCTGTGGTCACTAACGGTGAAGCTGTTGAGGTGGTGCATTAATATTCATTCATTCATTCAACCTTTATTTATACAGGCTAGCCTCGTTGAGTCACGGGGACTCATTTACAAGAGGGACC
>JBBPBX010005257.1:0-16132 GCA_038048925.1 Garcialebias charrua | reverse complement strand
TTTTTTTATTTTTTAAAGCCGATTTACGCAGTTTCCGGCAGTTTCCGGTTTAGCTGCGGAGGCTACAGCTTGCCCTGTACTCTCTAAAAAAGCTAAGTCTGGTCCTCTGGACATTCAAAAAAAAAACAAAACTTGTTGGAGCAAGCTGGACAGGCAGCAGCTGTGGAAAAGTAGCTGTTTTATGGACGGCGGTTTTACAACGTAAACGAATGGAGAATCCGGAGGAGGGAGGGATGGAGGAAATGGCTTCACCAGCATTCCAGAGTAGGAAATTAACTATTTTTTCCCTTCATTATGGCTCTGAAATGTATGTGTTTTTTGATAATTATGTAGGGTACTGTGTTAGGATAGGCTAAGTGCTTGGTAAAATACAGTACTGTACGTATAAGATGCAGTTTGGACACATGTTTTGAGTTACATCGAAATTCGCTTTACGACGGAGCGTAGGAACGGAACTCCGTCGTAAGTCGAGGACTACCTGTAAATATCGTGGAATTGTTCTTGAAGCCAAACTGACCTTTGACCCACATGTGAATTCACTTTGTAAGAAGGCCTACCAGAATTTTTTTTAAATCAGAAGCTCTGTGGTTTTAATGTTGATTCTACTTTTATGAGATTGTTTTATTCATGTTTTATTGAGTCTCTGTTAACTTTCACCTTCATCTGTTGGTTTTGTCAGGATGTGCAGCCAAACTGCTGGCATAGAGGATATGCCTGGCAAAACCTCACTGACATACATAAGGTGAAGTCAGTGAAAAAGGCCAGGCTGATTCTGGCAGATCCTGATCATACACTCCATGGTGAGTTCAGGTTGCTTCCACCTGGACGCAGGTATCTGCTGCCCAGATGTAGAATGAACAGACTGAAAAACTCATTCATCCCTGTAGCGATCAGTCTTCTCAATTAATTGTGATGATCTCTGTACTGTTACTTTAATGTCTCAATGTCTTGTCTAATATGGATGTTTGGTGTGCCTACTGACTTTGAAACAAATTGCCCCTCAGGGATAATAAAGATTCTTGAACTTGAAATCCAATTATATGAAAGTCTTTTTTCTGTAAAAAATAAAGAAATAACAGAAATGACATCACAGCTAGTTTTTAGCATTTAGCATTAGATTAAAAAAAGACAAGCATTTACTATCCGATTTCCTCTTTTCTCTGATGTTCGAACTATGACGGATGTGAAAAGTGAGGGTGTGCAGTTTCTTTATCTCCACCTCTGTATACATGACTGATTAAAGATAAACGTAGTGTTGAACAACGACCACAGCTGAAAAGATGACAGCACTGGAAAGTCAGACACTGCACCACACCAATGATCAGATGGAGGGAAAGCATTGCTAAGACTGTAGCTTGACTGAATTTCAACCAAACATTTTACAGCAAACGAGCGTACCGGTACTGACTTGTGACATTGACCTTTAGTAAGTGATATTTTTTATAAATACTAGTATTTATACCTCACCATTTAGAGGTTAATAATAGGTTAAGTGATAACCAACATGTTTTTTTGTGATTCAAGATGAACCATGTCAACATTAATACTGTTTACTGAATAAATACGTGCTGCTCTGAATAGAGGTCAAGTAACTGGCGCTGTATATATCAATTTCCGTGTAGCATTTGATACAGTAGATCATTATACTCTCTTACAAAAATTGATTTCTTTTCAACTTTAATTTACTGCAATTCAAATATTTTCTTCCTATTTAACTGATAGGTGCCAGGTTGTGAAACATGGGATTGTACATCCCAGTCAGTACCCTGCTCTATGGGAGTCCCACAGGGTAGTGTACTGTCCATTGCTTAAAAAAAAAAAAGTTATATTTATTTTACTATACATAAATAAACTTATCAAAATATTTAATCACTCCAATATTTTAATGTATGCTGATGATACTGTTCTTTTCTTGTCTGGCTCAAATATTGAATCTATCAACAGTCAGCTACAAAGTACATGCAAATCTTCAGCAATTTAATTTCTGCTACAAGAAAATCACTTGACGATTAATGTAAAAAAATAGTATGTATTTTCCTCACCTAGAAGACATTTCATTATATCAAATCCTCTTACTACTAATGAAATCCTGAAACTCATAGGCTCTATAATAGAGCCTACAAAATTCATAACAAACTTCCTGGCTGGACTCATCACTGTACAACTCTTTTTTTTTAAAAATTTTATGCTCTAACTTTTCAAAATTATATTCTACACAGCAGTATTAAATAGTATTTTCAGGTTTTTCATGGTGTCAGTAATGTAGCTCTTTCTAATTTAATGCCTAAAACCAATTATGGGCATGGTCGCTCGACTAGGTCTGCTACAAGTGGACACTTGCCACTACCAGCCTTTAAAAACTGTTATGGCCGGAGATCATTTTTCTATGTTTATACTAAAGCATGGGATGACATTCCACAACATATAAAGTCCATTTCAACATTGGCACTTTTTAAGAAGACTCATGTGTGTCATCTGTTGGACACCTTCTTTTGCAATCACCATTAGGTGTCTGCCATATAAATGCTGCTATTCTTGTATTTTTCAATGTATGTATGTGTGTTTATCAATAATAATAATAATAATAATAATAATAATAATAATAATAATAATAATAATGTCATCACATTATGTTTCCATACAATGGCGAAATTAGTCTCTGCATTTAACCCATCCACCACCAGGTGGTGCAGTGAGCAGCTAATGAATACACCGGGGGGAGGGGGGGGGGCGCAACGCTATCTGGCATTTGACCACAGGGCATCTTGAACTTAAATGTTTTAATCCTTTTGTTGAGAGTCCTGAGATCCAGAATCGGTCTCAGGGAATGATCCTTTTTGGGCACCAGAAAGTACTTGCTGTAGTGGCCAGAGCGTAGTTTGCATCCTGAGACCAGGGCTGGACTGGCCATTCGGGCGTACCGGGCAAATCCCCGGTGGGCCGTCGGTGATTTATGCGATTTATGGGCCGCTGTCACTCATGAACCAAAAAAATAAATTATAGCTATTTTTTTGTCAATCGCGACGGCCGATTGGTTGATTTTCTTGAACGACATCGAGCTAATCCAATGAAATCTCTCAGCACTCTTCCGTCCAGCCCCTTCCCTTGAAACCTGACACCAGCGTGCCTGACAGAAACTGGACTGTGAGGTGCTCACACGGAGCTGAAAGTTCCTCCTACTCCTACCTGCAGCCTGAGAGGAGGACGAGTGAGACAGGACTCATCAAGGAGTGACGTGACGTCTGCTCTATGCGACCTAGTTTCAGCGCGGCATCTTGCAGGCAGCACGCGTTAGCACTTAGCATTACAGTATTAGCATGTTGTTGCGGTCTCCTGTTGTTAAAAGACCAGCGCAAATTAAAGCTGTGCATGGACGCGGTTTCACAAGACCTGCAGCAGCAACACACGTCACTTGAACGGACTAACCACATCATCCGAACGTGAACGAAGAAAACAGCTTGTAAACACCGATCAGCAGCTGCAACTTTTCTCAGGTAATTCAAATCATTCCAGATCAATAACACAAATAGGAGTTTTTAATGATCTCTGAATCATGTCTGAAATGTTGTTGATGTGCTGCAGGCTTTACTGAACGCTGCTAAGACGTTTTCCATCACGTCAACACTTCAGCACTTTATGAAAAAACTCAGACTGATACAGTAGTGTCAGCATGTCCTGGAGCCCTGATGATGAGAGATGAGAGATTCAACCACCTCAACTGCTCAAAAAGAGGTATTGTTCTTTTACTATTACTGTACTATTACCTTTTTAATTTAAAATTATAATCTTATTAACTTTTTTTTTACCTCTTTGTGTGTTATTTCCAGAAGTTAGCAGCTGTTCTCTTCCTCTTCAAGGAAATCCACATGCAGCTAAGGAGCTAAGGAGTCTGTGCTGATGACCCTGATGCATGCTCAATAATCCAGGTAAAAATCTAAAAAAAAACTATGTCTGGGCCTCTGGACATTCAAAAAACAAAACAAAACAATTGTAGAAACGTTTCATCTTTCATCAGAAAGACTTCCTCAGTCTGAGGTGCTGTATTCAGCTCAGTCTTATAAATATCACCCTCTCACTGTGGAAACTCTGGAACAACCTGCCCCCCAACATTAGACAGGCCTCCTCCCTTCACATGTTCAAATCCCTGCTAAAAAAATCATCTTTTCTCTATTATTTCAAACTGTGTGAGCTGACGTAGTGTATATATATTTTTTTACTGTGTTTTCATTTTAATATTGTTCTTATACATTTTTATTATACTTTTACCGCTGTTAATATCATAATTTTTACCATTGGTGTGTGATACTGTTCTGTACATTTTTAAACCTCTTTTGTGTTGTGTGTGTGAAGCACCTTGATAACAGTTTATCTGTTTTAACTGTGCTATATAAATAAAATAGACTTGACTTGACTCACAGTGGATCAACCAGTTTGTTGATGACAGCTGAAACCAGCTGCTCACATGAGCAAGGAGGACCATCAGCCTAACAATGGATCATTAGCACCCTGATGGTTGTTTGCTATTCACAGAGGGCTGAGTGATACTAGCAACAACAGCATTGTAAGAGGGGGACAGTTGAACCCGGAGGCCTCCACCTCTGTTTAATGATGGACAGTTTCTTTTCACAAAGATGGCCTCCTTTACTCCTCTCTCAAACCATCGTTCCTCTCTATCAAGGATGTGAACATCTTCATCCCTGAAAGAGTTGGCCTATACAAACGTATTGTTCACTTGAAACATTTTCAAAATAATCATTTTATAAGTCTTTTTTGTAAACATATTATTTGTTTAGTGAAGTAAAGACACTATTTTTTTTATATAAAGCAAGTATTTCTTTATTCATTCAACCTTCATTTATGATATTGAAATCAAGAAATACCTTATTTTTTATCAAAAGTATTTATGTTTTATAAAGTCAAGAAAGACCATTATGTTTTTTGAATATTTTTAATTGGTAATTATTTTATTAAAACATTTAAATTTTTTATGTATTGTGACAGAGGGTTCTTGTTAGCAGCTGCTGAAAGTAACTAATAAAGTAACTTAGTAATCTAACTTAGTTACTTTCCAAATCAAGTAATCAGTAACTTAACTAAGTTACTTTTCCCAAGGACTAATCAGTAACTTAACTAAGTTACTTTTTCAATGTAACTATGCCATCACTGTGGGCCACTCTGCTCAAAATGCCCGGGCCGATTTTTTGTCCCAGTCCAGCCCTGCCTGAGACCAAACTAATCACTCCCTTTTGCAGCATCGTCGAAACTTCCTCCCTCAGCACGTGTGCACGTGTAGGGTTGATCTTAGATTGTAGCACCCCTGTGAAGTGGGGCGGTCTTTTTGAGAACTGCAACTTGAGCCCGTGATATATCGTTGTCATGACCCAATCATTTGGTAGACACGCCTTCCAGGCCTGCGCATGCGCTGAGCCTGGAGGGCATGTTGAATTGCTGCTCGTCATGTTTTAGCGCCAGAAGGGGTGACCTTTGACCCCTCTTGCGCTCTTTCGAGCAGGCTGGTCGGCCCGACAGAAGATATCGCGAGATCTGACCGTCTCTGGCAGAGCTCGTGTATCTTGCTGCGGTTCATAGTTTGACCACATGGTTTGTTTATAAAAATGGGACTCGAGTCAAGAACCAGGGCAGTCTGTGCTTTGGTACTTTTATTTTTGTACATGTCTGAAACAGTGTTTGTTTTGTTTACACATGCAATAGGCGAGTCATGTTTGGTGCGCGCACACATGCCACTAGCTCCTCGTAGTTTTTTACAAGGGGAGACTGGGCTCAAAAAGTTAGGTTCCCGTACCACGTGGGCGGGCAAACCTGTAAAATTATCAGTTAGTCCTGCTTCATCAGGTCAGAGTCTGAGTTCCACATGGGGTCATTGAAGAGGTCCTCGGCCGGTACTGGAAAGTTTCACTGTCACCAGCGGGTCTCTTCCGTGGGAGGCCACGCGTGTCTCCCTTTGGGGGTGCAAAGCTTTTCCTCGGCAACCCCTCGTGGAGGGCTTCCGCCTGTTTGCGTCTTTGTTCCAGCCTGGCCTGGACGCGTTCCAGGGCTCCCCCGAAGAGTCCCGTCGACTCGATCGGGTGCTGGAGGAAAGTGGACCTCTGGTTTTCCGGGAGGTCCAACAATGTTAGCCAAAGATGGCGCTGGGCAACAACTATTTCCGCCATTGCTTTGGCTTAGGAAATGGCTATTGTCCCCATCATGCGGAGCACGAGGTCAAAGGCACGGCGGACCTCCTCCATGGCCTCCGTTGCGGCCTGCTTGTCTTTTGTTGCCTGGATATCTTGTAGCTTTTCTGCCAGGTACACCTGTACCATGGTCGATGCATTCATTGCGCAAGCCGCGAGGCTCTGAGCCTTGTAGCACTTCTCGAGTTGTTTCTCCGAAGCGCGGCAGGCCCTGCTGGGTAGCGCTGGTTTCGTCCCCGTGGCTGTGGGGGCCAAGTGAGCCGCCAGAGTATCCTCTATCAGGGGTGCGCTGGCAAGGCCCACTGTCTCCATTCCCGTGACATCAAGGAGTCGGGATAATGGTAGCATGATGGAAGCTCCGGGTTCCGCCCAGGAGCGTTTGAGCTCCATGAGGAAGTCCGGAAAAATGGGCATTTTCTGCGACGTTGTCGGCTGCTTCGCGTAGAAGTAGCTTCCCGCTAGCCTCGTAGCCTGTTGGCGAGGCGTGGGGTCTGGCCACGTGACCTGCAGGGCATCCGCCGCCCTATGACACAGGTCGAACAGAGCAGGTACCGACAAGTCCGGTTCCGGAAGGATTTGCGCCAGGTTCTGGGAGGAATCCACAGTTTCTCCTTTGTGACCATATTCGGCGTCTTGGTCGGACACTTCGAGCGTCGAGTCCTCGACGGCAACTGAGGAGTCCGACATGTTGTCCTCTCCGACTCGACCGCTGCATTCCAGGTCCACGTTTTCGAGCTCCGGTTCAGGAGCGAGCACTTTAGTGCGGCGTGCAACCTTCAGCGCCGCGTTCCTAGCCATGGATTTGGCCAACGCGTCAGCACGTCGTTTCCTCACTACCGCCGACATTCGACGGCAGTGGGAGCAGGAGTCGGGGAATTCCAACGCTTTCCTCGCGTGCAGAATCCCTAGGCAGACAGGACAGGCCTCGTGGGTGTCCATCGCCGAGAGGGAGTATCCACATCCGCTGGGGCATGGACGCGAGCGAGGACTCTTCGTCCTGGTTTTCTTCCTCCTTGTCCTCCGTTTTCCCTTCTCGGGAGCCATGTCCGGCGAGAAGATTAGAAGTTGGTCCTAGTTTCCTTTTGTTCGAAGCCGTCTTCTCCGTCGTCTTGTTTTCGCTTGTTAGCCTGCTAACAATTAGCAGGAGGTTGTGACGCAGTTAGCGCCGTCGAGCGAAGCAGCTGCGGAAAAAGAAGAAAACTTTGGGGTAAGTAGAAAAACGCTGGACAAGCTTTCGCTAGCCCAGCAATATGCAGGAAAATTTATCTGTACGCTCAGTGTAGGGAGCAAGCTCACCTCAGTCGAGCGATGCGACAACAGAGAAGTCCCACGAAGTTCAGGTGTTAAGCGAGGTGAAGGGCAAAAAAGAGAAAGATGGATGGGCGTCAGCCGCTTAAGTACCCAGAGGGCGGGGCCTCTGGCGCGGCGTTGACGCCCTAGCCATAAAGGCGTGAGTATATTCCTTCAGGTAATCATGCGGGGGTGCAATTCCCATAGCAAGTATGTTGCACCGAGAGACCAGACTGAAAGGGAACCTTTAATTTTTCTCAAAAATCGACAGTGAGCCTTATAATCCGATGCGCCTTATGTATCAATTCTGGTTGAACTTGCTGACTTCGAGCCGATTTTATGTGGTACACAACACTCAAAATCTGTAAAAATGAACTTGTATCGCTTAATGCACCTTAGAATCCAATGCGCCTTATGTATGAAAACAGACCCGTTCATTGATATTGCACCTTATAGTCCAAAAAATATGGTACAGTACTAATATATCTGTTGAATTAAATTCAAGTTCAGCATTCAACGGGAAATATGGGGCTTAGATAATATGGACTTTTTAATGGAATATGATTTATTGCCAAGAAGCATTGTTACAGAACATAAATGATCAATCAAATTTCTTTGCTTTTTTGTGACAAATTCGGTTTTAAACAAATTTCAAGCCTCATGAAAGGCTTTCTCAGCTTTTCGGTTTATTAGCAATCGACCACTGCTGGATGGAGAACCTCTTTCTATCTGTTTCAAGCAAAGGATTCTTACTGGTAATGGGTCTTACCCAGTGTGTGAACGCTGTCTGGCATTTGACCACAGATGTGAGCAGGCGGTTCCTGACAGGGTGACATCATGGGAGTTTCCTCAGAAATGGTACAAAATGTCTTGAAAGAAAAACAATAAAAATAAAGTAAAACATGATATCCTCCAGTCAGTCAGTCTCCATCATGTGCAAAATTCTTCAGCACTTTTTTAAAACACCAGCAAACTGCCTCAAACTTTTGAGATGGTTTAATTTCACTAGAAAGATCCTTATCAACAATTCAACATGTTACTTTTGCTCCTATACAGTAGTGACCTTCATGTGTCAGTGGGTGGCTTTGTTTTCATAGGATCCTCACTTATCTTCCTACATAACAGCCACAGTACCTAACATAACGTAAAGTAAATGAAACTGAACACAAACCAGCGTGGTCGGGGCGCTGCCATGATGACTGCAGTGCTCTGCGAGGAAGAAAGATATAATCTGTGAGTTTCCTGCTTGTGTCAAAACGCTCACCTCAGAAAAGCCATTACAAACCAGAATACTGCTACAATTCTTCGAAAACGGCTGCAGTTGATTCTTATGAGTGTATTTATTTTTATTTTTTATTTATTTATTTTTGGTTGTGCAGCCTTTTTGCAAGATAACATGACCACAATTCAAGTGTTACTTACTTTTAAACCACAATTTTTATTAACTGTTAAAGCTCTGAAAAGAATGCACTTATGAAAACGCTTTAAAATTTGAAATGAACGACTCAAAAGCTGTTGAGTATGTGAAGAGGAAAGAAAAAGCCGAATGAGTGAGATGCATGTCTGCACAGGTCTTTTGAATTAGCACTTGAATAAAACGTATGATTCAGGTTACCTTTAAGAGTTATGTCCTGGGCAAGTGTTTCCGAATTTTTGTTTGGTCTCCAGAAGAAGCAACTGTCTTGATTTCTGAGCATACTCCCGCAGAAAATCAGAAACCAAAAGAGCACCAAAAAGAAAGCAAGAGCCACCACAGGAACAAGCCAGAGCCTGTGGTTGTTTGCTGCAGAAACAAAGAGAAATGGCCATGACCTCTGTAATTTATTGTTCTAAACAGATTATTCTGTAAAACATCATTTATTTATTATTGGAGTAGAGAGATGAAACTAGCAGTTACGTTGGACTGATGTTACTGCAGGATTTGATGTGTTGTTTGAAGTCTTGCTTCCTGGCACTTGATCTAAAGTTGAGGGAAACATTTATTCAGACGTTATTAGGATAGTTCAAATTTTCTGTGAAAAAAGTTATGAGTAGACAGTATCTTACCTGGAGTAGACTGTGATATGAGAGTCATATTAGTCTGAAGAATTTGACAAGTGTTTATGAGGAAGCAAAGCTAACCCAGAAAAATACATTTCTACTATTTAAATTTTTTTTTACACAGCATTGTTTTTGCACCAACTTATTTTTCCCCTGCTAGTTTATGGGAACGTTTTTATTTTTTATTTTTGTTTGAAACCAGTCTGTGATGCAAAAACAGTTGGGGACCGCTGACGTACGTGCACATAACCACATGGTCAGTATGGTCTCCAGTGCAAATAACCATAAACATCTATAAAAGAAACCATCTACAAAAGGAATGATGTTTAAAAGTTCACTGTATTTTTTTCTTTTAACAGAGATCACTTTTTTTTCCTGAGTTGTTTTGAATGATGTAAATGTGCTCCTAAATGAGTCATCTTCTGGGTAGCGGTTAACTCGACTCCTCATGAGCACTTCTCTGATTCTTCAAACACTGTCTACTGCAGGTAAGACCCTGACTATTCTGAAGTACAACATATTACCATTCTTCAAAGAATTTGAGCTATCTCCAAACCATTATTTAAAAAGAAATTCAAGATATTTTGGAGAGTGTTTTAAAAAGATCACTAACAACTTCACAACGATAACCTTATATGAAAAAATAATTTGGCTGAAACTACAAATAGTGGACAATAAAATAAAGAATTGTAATATTTAACAATGAAACTATGGAGACAAACATGAAACAAAGAGACACATTTCCTCAGACAATTGCATGAAGTAACCAAATTGTAGGATTTTTTTCTTTTTTGTGTTATTTGAATTTAAAATCACTTTACCTAAGTGACAGTTGTAAAAAAAATATATATATATATATATATATATATACAGTAGGGGTGTAATGAGATCTCGTTGTACGAGATCTCGCGATATTAAACTCCCGCGATATCTCTCGTTGAGAGGTAACGTTGTCTCGCGAGTCGCTAATGCTAATGCTAGCAGAGCCCCTAGCAAGTCAGCGTCACGGACAGCATGGCTTCGCCGGATGAAGTTGCTATAGAAGACGCCCCAACTACTGATGGAGGGTCCCGGTGCCGCAGACGCCTCTACATTGATGGAGGGTCCCGGCGCTGCCGACGCTGCCCCGAATGTAAAGACACGCGTGTAAACACCGGTGTGACCGGTGTTGCCAGATAGAGTCCCACCCACCCAAAGCACTCTTTACCCGCAAAAGTCAGAAGGAAAATCGCGGTGAACCGCCCAATCTGGCAACACTGGTGAGTGACGGCTGCAGATTCAGTGCTGATGCGGATATTTATGTTCAATTTTTGGAAAGTCCTGCGTGAATATCTATTTTTTTAAACAAAGTTGAACGTTCTAAGGTCTAAGGAGATTCAATCAGTAAAATGAAGACATCAGTTGAGTTTGTAATACATGTTAAAACAGAATAAAAGCCTTTTTGCGGCATAAAACCGATCTTTGAAGTTTTCTTGAACTAATATTAAAATCTCGTCTCGTTCTCGCGAACTCTGTAATTTGTCTCGTCTCGTCTCGAGAGTTTTGTGTATCGTTACACCCCTAATATACAGTATATATAAGAATACAACGTGAATAAGACAGTACTTGAAAAATACCACCACATCCAGCCAAGCGTTCATTAGTTACAGTGAATTTGGAAACGTCCAATATTTTATAAAATATCCCACCTTTTGACATTTCTTTCTAATTTATTGGATTAAAACTTCTAATCAAACATTGGCCCTCATTCACAAACCGTTCGTACGCACAGATTTGTTCTTAAACTGTGCGTACGAGTGATTTAGGATCATTTGTGGCATTCAACAATGTTTTCGTATCCTAAGATTATTTTCAGATACGAACAAAATTTACGAGTGGTCCGGACCTGTCGTATAATTTAGGAGCGTCAGTCTGCTGTCATCCAGACGGAATTTCTCCACTAATAACTTCATATTTCGTTATTTAGAAAATATTTTGGGTTTAGAAAAATCACGCACCATAATTATTCTTGACAATAGGTTATTCTGTTTGAATTAGAATTATAATTTTAAGTTTAATTTGTCTGGTGTGTCGCGCAGGCTTCAGTGAGTCGTGCGCTCCCCTTGGTCATCAAAGCCCTCCTCATATTAACACCCAGGTACATAAAATTCCCATACACCGCCGCAGAACAAGTACGAATTAAGACTGATTTTCATGCTATTGCTGGACTGCTGTGCCAAACACCATCGGAGCAATAGATTATTATATCTGATTCGAAATATAACCTGCAGAATGTGGTTGCGCGATGACCAGGAGGAGCGCGCATGACTCATTTGTGCTGCAAAACATGTTGGCACGCGTCTTGCAGCATGGCATTTATTGTCCATCCATCTCAGTAACGCAGACTATTCCTTGACCACCTCCTGTCCGTGCTGCGGCGAGACGTTTCTTTGAAGCCATTTTCAGATCAAACCATTCATTCTTGATTTCTGATACTGTACGACCCACGGGAGACAACATGCATTATATTAATATGAAGTTAACTGTAGTTTCGAGACATTTTAAAATGCTTCTGTTCAAAAACACATCCGACACTTGCGGGGGGGTGGGGGGTAGCGGTGCGCCACGCTCTTCTGAATAAGTGAAACTACACAGTTGTTTACACTAAAATTAAAAATATTTGACCATCCGACACCTGCGGGGGGTGGGGGGTAGCGGTGCGCCACAGCGCGACTGAGAGCAGATCTCCGAACGCGTGAAGTTCCTCCTTTTACTTCTTGAGTTTGAATGAATGGACACTTCCTGCTGTCAAAAGGCAGGAAACGTGGCCTTATATGGTGTTTTGAGGGGTGGGAATTATGTAAATGACCTCTCCGCGAGCACGCGCAGGTTGATAGAACAGGTGGGATTCATTAAATTTACGCAGCCATTTACACACTTTTCTTGAGGATAGAAGACTTTGTTGAATCTGACGTGGCATGTTCGTACGAACGCTTCGTACGAACAAAAGTAGGAGAAATTTAGGATAAAAATACGAACATTTTCGTGAATGAGGGCCATTATTTTATCCTTCATTATCCAGATTGTTACATCTGGATAGTGTTATATTTAATTCTTGTCAAACATTCTCAGTAACAATGTGATTCATGCCATAAAAAGACAAAATGTCCTATCTCAGTTATCTGAGACAAAGAAAAAGCTTCATGAAGTTTCATGTATCCACTTTGCATGATTCCTTTAAGCGTAAATATTTACAGATGTTGCAAAAAAACACATTGCCACAGCATGATGCTGCCACCGCCATGCTTCATCATAGGGACAGTGTTCAAAGGAATTAAGGTGTTCATAGTTATGCTAAAATGGCTGATTTTGTTGACATTTTGTTGTTCCTTAATCCTATTTGATTTCCAAACTGAGTGTGAGCTTCCTGTTTGCTGCAGACATGATGCTAACTGTGTGGAAGTACTTAGCACAACTCTACTTCACATACAAATATCCCTATAAAGTACTAGATGGACAAGCAGCTGTGGAGCTTTGATTCTTGCCTGGTTTGTACGTTTGTTTTTCTTGTAATTCTTTGTGGTGCCACATTGAGGTTCTTTTCTTTTTTAGCACGTTGTACATCCTTAGAGAGTTAGCGCGAAACCAGACCTAATCTTTGCAGGCATCTCTCTGAGCGTGCACATGGTACAGGTAGTCCCCGATTTACGAGCGAGATCCGTTACAACGAGGCGCTCGTAAACCGGAAATCTCGTAATTTGGAACGGCCGCCACGCTTCTCGTAAGTCCGGAAATTCGCTCGTAAATTGGAACGGTTTTGCTAGCGCGACTACAAACACTCGTTTTTCATCGAAAAACTGCTTATGAGTGCATAAAAATGATCGGAAACGTGTGTCCACATGTTTAGCTAACGAACTGTGGTGAAAAAACACAGGAAAACTCAGTATTTTTTGCGTTTTTTCCAATAATTCGCCAGCTCGTAAGTCTGGAACCTAGATCAGAGCGCTCGTAAATCGGGGACTACCTGTATTGAGGTCATGTGACACTTTGCATACAGGTGTATTTTACTGAAATATTTATGTAACTTGTGGAAGTAAATTCAACGCACATAAAACACGTGTTACTTATATCTACTGAACAAAACTACTGCGGATTATACATTAACACGAGAGGTGGATACATTGTTAAAGACATTTTTTCTTACTATTTGCAACAAAAAAAAGTGCATTTGGTCCAGATGAGACCTGCAGCACAGCAGGAGATAATAATTTAGAGCAAAATGTTCCTAAATGACTATTAACCTTCCGATTTCAGAACTTGCTGAGTTTCAGTAAAGCCACGCAAATAGTAGCATGTGTGGTTTGTCTTTAGATAAAGTGAGATGGAAACTGATGTCCTCTTTGATGACTGGTGAGAAACTCAGTCAGACCGAGGCAGCAGAGGGCCCTCCACTACTGTTCAACGTTTGATTTGAATACTGGCAGAATTTACTAAGTATGAACAGATACTAATGCTTGTGTGTCATTAGCTCAAAGTTGTTGTGTTCTGATCCAGTTATGGTTTGACAAGCACACGCAGCAGATCATTTCAGAGGGTTAACTTACTTTTTGTAGTCACGGAAACTGCAGTGACAGCTGTAGACAGATTAGTAGATGGAGGTGGAACACTAAAAGCACAATGAGAAGAGTTTGTTAGTGAATTAAAAAATCAAAATAGATTAAACTAAATGGTAAATTTCAGAATGCATGGGTGTGTTTCAACATGCTGTCAGTTTTGGCTGTCGTCAGAATTGGGCCTTTTCAACAACGAGCACAGGAAGAACTGAATGCTAGGAAACGCCTTGTATCTGTGACTTTCCTTCCCTCCATTGATTACGGTGACATTCTCTACATGAATGCTCCTACAAGCACCCTGCAGATGTTGGATGTTGTCTATCATGGTGCACTAAGATTCATAACTGGCTGTGATTATCGTACCCACCACTGCACCCTGTATTCACTGGTTAACTGGACATCATTAACCTCACGCAGACTCTTCCACTGGTACATTTTCATCTTTAAATCACTTCTTGGTCTGCTGCCCTCATACATCTCCTCCTACATGTCTTTGCGTGAGTGCAGCTACAGCGTGCGCTCTCAGGACATGATTACCTGCAGTGTTCCGTCAGTGAGGACTGAACTTGGAAAAAGGGCCTTCTCCTACTCTGCTCCTGCTTCCTGGAATATCTTACAAAAAGATCTGAAGCTCTCGACCTTGACCTCTCTAAATGGTTTTCAGAATCTGTTGGAATCCTGGCAAAAACCAATGCAGACATGTTCCTGATTTTGATTTTCTACATCTGCATTATAATCTGTCTGTTTTGCTATTTTTGACATCTTTGTTTTAACTTGTTAAAAAAAAACTGCATTTCTCTCTTATGTTTGTCTATTGTTGATTGTTCAAGGAAAATCTACTGTTGCTGTTGTCATCTTTAGTATGTACACAGATCTCTCCTGTAAATGAGCCCTCGAGGCTCAATGAGATTAACCTGACTAAATAAAGGTTGAATGAATGAACAGTTGTCGGACCATGAAAAAAGTAAATTGGGATGTTGGGATGGAGAGCAGCGCTTCAGCTAAACCACAAGAACTTGGAGAACTTTAAAAATGCATCTTAAAAATGACATTTAAAAAAGAAACTTTGCAACCTAATCTCTTTAGATTCCCATAAGAAGAGAAAGTGATTGATCAAACATGGAAATGCATTTTAGGTTTAAAATTATTGGACATAAAAGAAAAAAGTATTACCGTATTTTTCAGACTTTAAGGCGCACCGGATTATAAGGTGTATTAAGTGAAACAAAACAGATAAGTCAAAATTTATTCAACTCATTCACAATAACCACATAAAATTGATTCGAGGTCAGTAAGCACAACCAGAATTAATAAATAAGGTGCACCTGCTTATAAAGCTCACTGTCGATTTCCGAGAAAATTCAAGGATTTTAAGTGCGCCTTATAGTCCAAAAAAAATGGTAATTTCTCTTTGCATGGAAGTTTCAAAAGTTTTCAAATGAAAACAAAACATGCAGTGTAAAGGGAAATTAAAACATCTTGAATAGCAGTCAGCTGCTGGAGATCCAATTTGTATTAAATTACTTGTAAATGATGTGAAATGTCGTCATCAAGTGTTTATTTGTGAGAGTTTGTCACATTCATGATTGCTTGTCAGAGTTAGGGCTGGCTGGGCGATATGGAACAAAATTAATTTCTCAATATTTTAAGAAAAATGGTAATATAATATAATATACATAATCCCGTGTACATAATCTCGTTTTCATCACATGTACCACATGCGGTGCAAATGACAATAAAGACTCTCTGACTCTGACTCTGAATATACGATAAATATCTCAATATTTTATTATTTCCATAAAGTAATGACAAAAATATATGTCTGAGTCAAAGCTTTGTCCCATTTGTCACAAAAGCAAATTTATTAACAGCTTTAAAGGTTCAGTATGCAGTTTCTGTAGAACTGCAGCAGTTAGAAATATTTTCAACAGGCAAAGCATTCTGATCCCTCCCCCTCAGAGCCATATGTGGCTCTGCCCCCTTGTGGTCTGTTGAATTTCAAATTCAAGCTCTGTT
>JBBPBX010005256.1:29365-50664 GCA_038048925.1 Garcialebias charrua | reverse complement strand
GCAAGATTTGCAAATTTATGCAAAAAGATGTGACTTATATGGCGAAAAATACGGTAATACACTTATTGTGCACATTTGTGGATTTTTTTTTTTTATCGAATACAAAGAAATTGTATTCAACCGACTATAATGTTTGGTAGATGGAAGTGATTTGTTGTCCCCATAATTGTCATTGAAATTTAGTAACTATCTTTTTAACCCCCTCCCAATTGGAAGTTGTATTTTTGACTTCAAACTAGAGAACGTGAATGTTGAGTGCTGACAATTTTGCTAAAATGTTGAAGCTGATTGGTAATTGAAATGTTAAATTAAAGTTAAAACATTTAGAATGTTAGAAAAAAAGTAACTTAAAGCCAAAATTTGCAAAACAGTAGCTAAAAGCTAAAATTAACTAAACAAAATCTAAGTACCATAACCAGCGAAACAGTGGTGAAAAACCAGTTAACGAAACAGCAGCTAACAGCAAAAACCAACAAAAAACAGATTAAAGCTTAGATCAGTTAAACTCTAGTTATATACTGTACATGATAAAATTAGCAAAACATGAGCTAAAAGCTAAAAACGGAGCAGAAATGCTAAATGGATTTCAAAAAGCATAATGGTTAAAATATTTGAAAAGTTTTCCATCTATTTTAATGAGAAAAACTGTCATTGAAATTAAATATTTTGAAATGTTTGAACGCTACATAAACTGAATGTTGTATCCACTGAGCTGAATGTTTCAAAATCTGAATACAGCTGAAAGTGCACTGAAGCAGTTATAGTCTGAAAAACATACAGAAGAAATTAAAAACAGGTGGAAAATAGTGTTAATCCCTGCTACATATTCACATAAATTGCGTTACGTATCTCTATGTTTTTTCACTCAGATGAGCAACAGTAATCATAATTTAGACATCAGATGTGTCAGATCTACTGTCAACATGTACCAATCTACAAAAGTGTTCATTTTAATACAGCAATGTATCAGCTGGTTTTAGCCGAACCTATGGTGCATGTTTAAAAAGTAACCAGTGCAGATGAAAAAGTACTAATTAATCAGTTGGAAACCACAACTTGGCTCTGGGTTTGAATCAGCAGCAGATAGGAAATGTAAACCCATGCTAACGCTGATGGAAATAGACTAATTTAATTTAACGAGGCAGCACGGGAAAAGTTCAAGCTTGTGTCACGTCTTAAATTAGTCACCGGGGAGGAACGCTGAGATGAGTTAAATCAACAACTGTCGTGACGACATGTGATATTTGTAGGAATTGATTTATTCAGCGAGACATCACATTTAGTTTAGACTGGCAGCAGGTAAAGGAATTAAAGAGGATGATGTGTGATTTGCAGTGACTGTAGGTCATGCCCTCTCTCATTATCCATGACCTTTCTGACAGCTCTCACAAAAACTGTCGTGTTCTGAATGAATTTCATCTAATGGTATTCAAATCAATCGCTTTCTTACAGGCGACCTTTCAGTCTTTGGGTCTCTTTGATCATGTTTACTTTAATTTTGTATACATTTAAATTAAATTCATTCACATGCATGTGCTGTGCATTAACTACTTTATTACAGTTTTTATTTATGATGCGTTTCCTGGTTTGTTTTGTTTTTATCTTTTGTTGTTCAAATAAAACGTTTCAATATTTGCCCATGTCCCCTCAATTTAACCTTTAATATTCCTCTCTAGGTGATCTGCATGAAAGTCAATAAGCGTTCTCACTTATAGGTCAGATTTGTTGAATAACTATTTATCAGAATCAGAATCAGCTTTATTGTAATTGCACCAAAGCACAACCAAATTACATTTCAGTACAGCCCATCCAAGTAAAACACAAACAAACAGACATGGGGAGACAGAGGTGTCTGAGGCTGCGGCCTCATGGGAGGCACTGCCCTTTTCGTTTGGACAAGTAAAGAGAAACACCTGGGAAGAGAAGATGTTAAAAAAATCATATCTCACACTATCCTATATGGGACACAGTGTGAAAGTTGCAAAAAATGTGTACGTATATGTATCCTCAAGTGTATGTGTTGTAATAGTTGGGGGTCAGATTTACTGAGCCGTCCAATACACTAGATGTAAAATGAGCAGGTACACAAAATATAATCAATTATTCACTGACACAAAATATCATCAATTATTCACGGGTTCTCTTCTTTTTCAGGATTAAACAGATGAATTGTGTGGTCAGATTAGATGTAAAAGGCATGAAACATTAATTATAGTTGGCACACCAGGAGTGCTGCCATTTATTAACAGAATCATAACATTACATCAACATATGTATACGGTGATTGATCGATCTGATTTCTATAATTTAACGTCAGCAGATGAAATCACGTGCCCGTAACTTCTAGGAACAACAGAATAAAGTTATGGGTCTTAGAATAACATATCTGAGGGCATTTAGCTTAAAGTTCTGGCAAGGAGATAAAGAAAAAGTTTAGGAGTAAGGAAGAGAGATGGCGGAAAGATGAGGAGGGTTATTTTCTTGAAGTGTTTGACCAGAAATAGGCACACTCTTCGGCGGCGGCCGTTAGACTCCCATCCGCGTTGAACAACGACTTTTTATCTTTTGCGAAGATTCTCTGTCCCAACTCAGGTAAAGTATGCCAACCTGAAACGTGCACAGATCGTCTATCCGGCTACGTTTTGCAGGCTTCACAGTGTGTCCATTTTTCAGCGGCTCGCTCAAGTCCGCATCAACCTGCCAGAGGTAGCGGCTACTAGTTCCGATTTGGTTTTTAAAGATAAAAGATTCCTCGAAGGAATTTTCATTCAAAGTGGAGCTGTACGCTCGAGGTCGGGTTCACAGCTAACGTGCGGTGAACCCTTGCTGATAGAACGAGGTCATTGGCGTTTTGACCGGCGTTCATACAGCTTTTAGGAGAAACATTGTACAACTTCTCCAGCAGACTGGGGAAGAAACAGGAAATGGAACTTTTAAAGGGAGTTTGACATCAGTAGTGCTCACTACCCTCATTGGTTCGTTCGACCAGTGGGAGGGAGTTCCTTGAGGTTAAAGATGTCAGAAAGTGTGAAGGTTGTTTCAGGATAACAGAGAAAAATTGTTTTAAGAGAAGACAGAAAACAGGCGCCAGATTTTATGAATATCTGATAGCAGTTTTCCAACTTCTAAACAAAACTGAAGAGTACAATCTGACATGTTCTTCAACTTTAGACAGAGTTTTGATTCATGTGTCCACATATTAAGAATACACCAACATTAACAATGATCATTCAGCATATTGAAGAATAACACTGCTCATGCAAATAACAAATGATCATAAAATGACAAAAAGTTATTCTTTTGATATATTTGAATTAGGACAAATTAAAAGAAGTCTCTTGTGATTTAATTTGCGTTCCAAATTCAAACTTAAATGTAATAAAATCCTGTTAATGTCTTTCACTGCAGGTTTCTAAAGAAAAGGGTGTTTCACTGAGAGGATCAGTGAAAAGGTGTATCAATTGGACAGTTCAGAGACCAGGGTGTATCATTACAGTGTACAAGAAATCTTAGACATTGTTTTAGTAAAAGGGTTGTTGATCCTATTCCTATATCACTAACTAAAAAGTTTGCTTTACTAATGCTAAACTGAAAGCCTTACAGACTCTTCGACACGCCCACAGCAGACAGGAACAAGCCTGTAATTTTTGTTAGCAGACTTAAAGTTGGAAAAACCTAATTTAGCAGAAGCTAATTCTACTAACGGTTTCAGAGGTTATTGAAAACGCTAAACTGCTAAATGAAAATTTGTTTCACTATTAGCTGTTAGCGGATTAGCGGAACTGTGCTCACCACTGTCTGGATCATTAGTTTTGTACAATGTTAAGAAATCAAAAATAAATTCAACACAAATTCCCTATTTAGATACAGTAATTATGTCAAATTACCTACAGTTTGTGATGAATGTCATTAATAATTACATGTGAGAGGATAAATATTTGAGAAATTACGTGAAAACATAATTTTGTTTGAGCTTGTGCACAAGAAAAATTTAACGGACTTGAAACTGAAAGTTATGCACCATAACTCATTTTCCCTGAAGGAAGGGAAGAAGGTTCAGGACGAAGTCTGTCGCCCTGCGGGCCTCTTCCAGCACCTCGGCAACTCTCGTTTTGTTAGAAGTGGACTGGAGCTCCTGCAACTTTTCAGCCAAGTAGGCTTGCATCATGGCTGAAGCGTTCATGGCGCGCACCGCGAGGCCCTGAGCGTGGTAATTCTTTTCAAGCTGCGTGGCTGATACGCGGCAAGCTTTGCTGGGTAGAGTGGGCTTTGCGTTCGACGTCCTTGGGGCCAAATGAGCCGCCAAGGTGTCCTCCATCTGTGGGATGTTAGCCATGCCCGCCGCCTCCATGCCGGCTACGTCCAGGATTTGGGCGAGAGGTGAAGTCATGGGGGCCCTGGGTTCAGCCCAAGTGCGCGTCAACTTAGTCTGGAAGTCAGGGAAAATTGGCATCCTGTGCCTCGTGGCTGACTGCTGCTTGGCGAAGAAGAAGTTCCCCGCTAACCTCGTTACCTGTTGTTGAGGGGTGGGGGCTCGGGCCAAGAAATCCTTAGCGTGTCCACAGCTCTGCGACACAGCTCGAAAAGAGCGGGTGTGGACACATCTGCCTCTGGGAGGCCTGGAGCGGGGCTCTGGGAGAAGTCCTCGTCTTCTCCGACGGCCTCGTTGTCTGCCTCGTCATCTGTTAGCTCGCCCGAGGCTGTTAGCGAGAGCTTGTCTGCTCACAACAAGTCCCTCGGTTCAAACTCGGCGATGGAGTCCCCCACAGGGGCCACCATGTCCATGTCTTCTCCCCAGTTGACATTGCCGCTGTCCTCCAGCTCGTTAGCCTCTAGCTCCGCTGTGGGAGTGAGCGCTTCGGTGGGGAGCAGTTCCCGCGTCGCGGTCGAGCCGCCCATGGCCTTGGACACGAATTCCATTCGCCTCCGTCTTACGGCCTCACGCAGCTGGTTGCAGTGAGGGCAGGAGTCAGGGGAGTCTAGCGCTGTTCTCGTGTGTAGCATTCCTAAGCAGACCGGACAGGCCTCGTGGGTGTCCGTTGCGGCTAGGAAATAGCCACATCCGCTGGGGCAAGCTCGGGAGCCGGGGCTCGCTGGCCTGCTGGTCTTGTTAGAGTTCTTGGACTTCCTCTTGTTCTTCTCTGGAGACATGGTTGAGAAGAGCGTTGAGTGGTAACCAGCTAGCCGTCCGCTAAGCGTGGTCAGAAGAAGTCCTCTCGCTACTGTGTTGTTCGCTCGCGGCTAATCCCGTTAGCACGAAGGCTAGCAGGCAGGCGCGTGGCGCAGTTAGCTCCGCTAACTGGGCTACGAAACAGCAAAAAGTTGTCGAAGTCGACGAATCTCACTCCTGTTAGCACGAAGGCTAGCAGGCGGGCGTGTGGCGCAGTTAGCTCTTCTAACTGGGCGACGAAGCAGCAAAAAGTTGTCGGAGTTGACGAAACTCCTGTTAGCACGAAGGCTAGCAGGCGGGCGCGTGGCGTAGTTCACTAACTGGGCGACGAAACAGCCAAAAGTTGTCGAAGTCGACAAAACTCGGCTAGCGTCTGCTAAGCCGAGTGCTCGCAGGGAAGTCCTGGTGATGCTCTGGGAAGAGAGCAAGCTCACCTCCGGTCGAGCGATCCAGTCATGCAAAGTCCTGCGAAGATCAGTGAAGTTCAGGTGTGAAGCTCTGTGAAGGGCAAAAAGAGGATGAGGGTGGGTCGTCAGCCTCTTTTATGGAAGGAGGGCGGGGCCTCCTTGCTGACGCCCACCTGCCTTAAAAGGTGTGATTGTATTTCTTCAGGTGAACCGCACAGAGGCGCAATTCCCATAGTCATGTGGTTGCACCGCAGTGGACTGACTGATAAGGGAACAGAACGATTTGCTGTCAAAACAAGGACATAACTGAGCAAAGCATATTAGGATGAACAGCAATTAATTCATAATCTGAACAAACAAGCGCCAACAACTCTATTCTCAATTCTTCATTCACAAATAGTTCAATGCAAAAACTGACAGCAAAGGTTGAAAAGGTAGTGTTTGTCTAAATGGCTTATACCTTTGAGACAATACAGCTACTTTTGCCCAACTCTGATTGTCAGTCTGGTCAGAACTAAACTATTTCTCCAAACAGCAAGAGTCCTCTGCAACATTTATAACATGTTATGTTCAAAACATTTTCACAAAATGTCAAAAGAAATGAACTACAGTATTCCTTTAACAATTTCAACATCATGCAGGTTTGTTTACCATATTTAGCAACAATGCAATCAGACCTAAAAAAAAGTCCATCAATATTTCTATTTCTTTCCAACCTTACATCCGAGACCTTATTTGATCTCTCTGACTCATGGCTTTGTCCATTTGCTGTTTTGAAAGTGTTCAATAGGAGCAAATTGCCTTCAAGGTTAGAAAACAGTGAATGATCCATCCAGAGAGGTTTCTTGACTCACTCTTCCCTGATAAATGACTTCACCCTAAATCTTCTTTTACCAAGAAGAAGAAACTGTTGTTTGCATTTATTTATCTTTTTGAAACAGTCCTTCGATACTTAATTTAGATAGCCAACATGATTTCAAAAGGTACTTGCCAATTCAATTATCTCTCTTTCTCTTCCTATTAGATCAAACACGATTCTCTATGACGGTACTTCGTGCCACTCAGTGAGTTTTGCTCTCAAGAAAAATTTAAGTCCGTCGTAGATCAAACCTCGTCAGAGTCAGTTTTGGGTGCAATCCCAACTGCTTCAGAAGAGAAGACCACTCAGATAAGATAGGAGATGGAAGGAGGATTGGACTGAGTTGGACGCTAAAGGGAAAATAAAGTGGAAGTTGTTCCTGGTAAATGTCTCCACAGATGCAAAATTATGTTGCTGAGCTGGATAATGTTCTATCAAAATGATTATCTGTTACCAAAGGAAAAAAAAACATTTTGAATGCTTAATATTTAAATCATATAAAAAGAATATCAAGCAGATATTGGACTGTACCTTTAATGTTATGACTTGTTTTCTGGCTTACTGGTCCTCTGACCATTGCTCCTGGCTTGTTTTTCACAAACATAAACTCTGTGTATTAATTGTAAAGGATTATGAGGAGGTCAATATTAATACTGGCCTCTTTACCTTAATTAATTTACTTATTCAGATTGAATAGTAATTTCACGGATTCTTTCTTTTTCAGTTTACCCAATATTTCTGTGATCTTTATGATGGATAAATAAATAAAGCCATTAAGTGACAGAGACGTTAACTTAGTTTGATATGTCAAAGACACTATCATTTATTTAAAATAAATCAACTAAATTAACACCATTACACTTGATTGACATGATTTCACTTTCTTTCAATTTAACACGTCAGCACATTTAAATTGTAACAACAGACTTCAATACTGGATGTTAAACATATTTAGTCTGAGGGCTCTTTAACTTAATTAGTTTCCAGCTTAGAATTGAGGGAAAGGAGATAGGAGGAAAGATAGAGAGATGGTTTACAGGAAATTGTCTTGAGCATGTTACCAAAAGTGACACTTCCCATCCGACTTCTGCTAAAATCCAGGTACGTTTGTAAACAGCTCTTTACCTTCGACGACGAGTCTGATAAAGAAATGACACCAGCCTTTCAGATGCACAGAGTCCTTCAGGCCCGGCACGTCCGAGCTGGTTCTAGTTTACGTTTTCAACGTCTCCTGGTTTCCGCTTGGATCATCAGAAAATGTGTCAGCTCCTGGCCTCTGACTTCAAGATAAACTTATTCCAGGAAGGAATAAACAAAGTTTTGAGCTTACGCTCGTTCGAGGTGGACTCATAACAGCAGGTTATCAGTCCTTAGCTGGATGACGAGTCCTTAGCGTGTGACTGAGTTCATCCCAGCTCTTTGGGAAAGTTCACATCTCTTTGAAGCTCCCAGCAGACTCATCAGTTCCAGCAACAGCTTAGAACTTAAGAGAAGATCATGAGAGGAGTGAGACTTGTGTCTTTTTCATTGGTCCGTGGAAGCAGTTGCCGTTATCACGACCCAAGGTTACAGCCCGAGCAGAGGGAAATTGTTTAGGAAAAAGACAGAGAAGCTGGAGTCATTCTCCTGCAAACAATGGATTAACTGTCTTCTTATTTCTAAACAAAACGGTCGGGCCTCTGTGACCCGAGACTTCAACTTTAACACAGCAGGAGTGACACAGTAATACTCCATATTAAAAGAATAACACAGCATAACATATATCATGAAAATGACTAAAGTTATTCTTTTGATTACATTAGAATAAAATCAAAGATAGAAATAGTACATAATATATCTCTTTGTTAAGTCTTCTCATGAGAATGTATCTGACTAGTAACAGTTTAATGATTGAATTAATAGGCATTGGGACTATTTTCCTAATGTAATATGTAATAACAATACTCTTGCAAGTCTTCAGGATTTCTCACCATCGAACACCATCGGTGAGGCCATAGTCCTCAACCGGATAAGGTTGGATCTCTCTTTTCAGATCGAGGGTGAGGTTCTGACTCAAATGGAGGAGGGAGAGCTGTCATTTCTAACACAAGCCCGGCCCTGCCCGACCCGGATTCGGACTGGGTCGGGCCATAATAATTTGCTTAATGTGTCAGTGTCAGGTTCTTTATTGTATCAGGGACGCGCACAGCCGCCGATCCAATTATCTGCCAACATGGCTTGCCATACTATCACCAGCCACATGCGGCCGTTTGACTGCGCACTGACTAGCAGGATCAAATAGGTAAAAAGTTCAGTTAAGTTTCAGATGGACTACTGCCAGCAATCCATCAGCCCAAATGGACGTTCATTCAGCCGCTGCACTCAGAGGACGCACATTTAATGCGCTTTGACGGCTCTTCAACTCCGATCTTCTGCCCCCTTTACTCAGCCGCACGCGTCCGCCGACCATTAATAATAGTCGGTGGTATAAGCAGTCAAAGCTTAATTAAAAATGTTGGGGGTGGGGGGCGGTGTCGGGTCTGACCTGTAATTGTTAATAGGTCGGATCAGATTGGGTTCAGAAAAGATGGCTGCGGGCTGGGTCGGTTTGAATTTTTTTGGACCCAAGTGCAACTCTAGGAGAAGGTCAAGTATCTTGGGGTTTTGTTCGGGAGAGAAGAATGGAGCATGAGATTGCCAGACAGATTGGTGCAGCGTCTCTGCAGTATTGTGGACTCTGTGCTGGTCCATTGTAGTGAAGAGGGAGCTGAGCTGTGAGGCAAAGCTCATTTACTGGTCAGTCTACGTTCCTTCCTACCCTCACCTATGGTCACAAGCTCTGCATAGTGATTGAAAGAAGGAGGTTGCGGGTATAAGCGGTTGAAATGTTTCCATTGCAGGGTAGCTGGGCTCTCCCTTAGAGATAGGGTGAGAAGTTCAGTCATCCGGGAGAGAGTCGGAGCAGAACCGCTGCTCCTCCACATTGAGAGGAGCCTGTTGATGTGCTTCGGGCATGTCCGACTGGGAGGAGACCCCAGGGAGGACCCAGGACACGCTGGAGAGACTATGTCTCTCGGTTGGTCTGGGAACACCTTGGTGTCCCCCCCCAGAAGAGCTAGAAGAGGTGGCTGTGGAAAGAGATGTCTGTACCTCCCTGCTCAAGTTGCGGCCCCCACGACCTGACTTTGGAACAAGTGGAAGATGATGGATGGATGGATGGAACACCGATGGTGAGAAGGTCTCTGACCATGGCTAATGTGGTCCCTCTCCCCCTATTCCAGCTCCTCCTGTGGATTCCAAGACGTCCGCAGGCCAGTGAGGATTTATAATGTCTCCAGTGAGTTCTGGGTCTGCTGCGAGGTCTTCTCCTAGTGGGTTATGCCCTGAAACCTCCAAATCACTCTTTATAATTTTAGTCTTTCTCACTATCAACCACTGTTGGTGAGAATGCCTCACACCATGAGGTTTCATCGAAAGTTGCGCCCACAAAACGGCTTTTTCGGTTTCATTTATTGTTTTTGCCACAAGTTTCAACTTTGTAACTTACTGGCTTAAAGCTAAATGGCTTAAAGTTGAGAAGAAGAATATTCATAAATTGTGCTGCATGACACACTATTTGTTTCTTTTTCACTGAGTCGTTTATGTGTGGGTAGAAAATCACTAGTCAAGAATGTACAATAGGTGAAAGGTATTTTTTTTACTTGAAGAAAATGAGTGGTCATTACCTGCTGCTATGGCTTTTAAGTTCAGATAAAAATGTCATTTACTGAGTTAATTTAATGTTTTGTGTCTGTTCTTTACACAAAATTGATTCTAAAACACCCAACAATGAGTTTTACACTTCAGTTCATTCTCCTTCCTTTGGTGAATTCAAATTAAATCTTCTCCCTCCTCCTGAGAGTGATTTTTTTATTTATTTAGGGGTAATCAGGCATTTTTGTTCAGTCTATTTCCCACGAAAAGTGTGAAAAGTCTGCGCTCAACTAGTCTTTCTAAATAAGTAAGAGATGGGTTTTTTTTTTCTTCCAAATGCAGGTTGTAAATGTGACTCAAATCTGTTGCAGTGATGCTGCTGAAAACTTCAGTTACGACAGACGAGTGTCGTCCTTGGAAGGAAAGCAATTGACAGCAACGTTTTCTTAGAAAAGAACAAGGCTGATGACGGATGGTTGTGGTGAAAAGATGAGCTGGCTGCCACTGAGGGCGAACAACGTGACGAATTACAAGATATTCCACACATTACTCAGTGAAATACTTTGTTTTTAGGGTTTTTTTATGCTTTGAGTCAGAAAAGAGCAGGTTTTAAATGTCTACAGAGTCATCACACAAAAACTGTGACGAAGGTGCACACTATATTAAACAAAGATATCAGCATAATGGCTTCTTTATTGTTTTTATTGTATCCACACAAAAAACAATTTAGCTGGCTTCTTGATAAAACTACAAGTGATTTTGAACAGTCTTTTGTTTGTGTTCAGGCTTTGCGTTGAATAGGATTTGGCATCCTCACAGCAAGAAGGTCCTGGATTTAACCATTGGTTTGGTCCTGTGGTCCTTCTGTGTGGAGTTTACATGTTCTCCTGCATGGGTTTTCTTATAGTCCAATAACATGAATGTTAAGTTGTGTTCAGGTCCAGGCCTACCTTGTAAAAGAGATCTGTGATCTCAATGAGATTTGGCTGGTTCAATAAAGATTACAGTAATAATAATATCAACTTTTGTGCTCAATAATCCAGCTTTTAAAAAATCCAACGAAGTTCATGCTCAATAGGTTAAAAAAAAAATCCAAAAAAGTTCAGTCAGGTCATCTGGATGCCGTCATCTCCCCTGTCAACTCCTCTGAGGCAGCCATGGCCTCAACGTCTCAAAAGAAAGAAAAAAAAGAAACATTCAAGATGACCTGACTGAGCTTTGTTGGATTTTTTTTTTTACCTATTGAGCATGAACTTTGATGTTTTGAACCACTTTGGCTATGGCTGCCTCAGAGGAGTCGACGGGCGAGAGGGCGGGCCCCAGAAACCATCTTATCACCAGCAAACTGCTTGATCCCATATGTGAGTGTGCTACTTGTGGGAATGAGTTTGTTTGTGGCTCCTCGGGCTGATGCAGTCCTTTGGATGAAGGACGAAACATCTAAAAAAAACCTCCAGATGACCTGACTTAACTTTGCTGGATTAATAATGATAATAATATATTTGAAATATCCTGGTGATGCTCAATAGTCCAGGTAGACAAATCTAAAAAAGTTAAGTCTGGTCCTCTGGACATAAAAAAAAAAATTGTAGAAACATTTCGTCTTTCATCCGAAATACTTCCTCAGTCTGAGATGCTGTATTCAGCTCAGTCTTATAAATAGCACCCTCTCACAGTGGATCAACCAGTTTGCTGCTGACACCCAAAACCATCTGCTCACATGATCATTCATTCAACCTTTATTTAAACAGATAAGTCACATTGAGCCTCGAAGACTCATTTACAAGTGAGATCTGTTTGGACAGACAATAAAAGTGGTGAAAAATGAAACAGGGTTTGGAGACAAAAAAAATTCCTAACACATTTTTGACCTCTGAAGGTCATTTTTGACCTCTGAAGGTCATTTTTGACCTCTGAAGGTCAAAAATGTGGTAATGAAAAAATCTCGCACACAAGCACATAATGATGCCGACATTACGCAAAGGGCGGGGGACTCAAAGGCGTTTTCATGCCAGCCCGTACTGCAGAGTTCAGATAGAATCACTCAGTTCATGTAGATCTGTGGACGCCAAGGACGGAGCCAGAGTCAAATCCAGAGTCCTGAAATGATGACAGAATGTTTACTCAACTGGCTCCTCTGAAAAGTCCGTGGAATTCCTCAGCAGAAGGGTTGGGAGGAGTGAGAGCGTCAAGTTTACAAAACTTCTGCAGGCGTGTTCAGATAAGAAGGCCTGTAAAGGCCAGTCAGTGAGCCAAATTTCAGATAAACACGGTTATTTTGGGGACAGGCAGAACTTTAATGACATCTACCTTTAGTCTGTGTCGGTCCACTCACTTCCGAAAATGTACCAATTAAAATAACCAAACAAATGGAACGTGCCTCAGAAAATCCCCAAGATCTGATCCATTCTGCCAAAAGTCTGGTTTCTGAGACATGAACCAAGCCATCATGTAAGGCAGGCAGCCAGACCAGGTCCAGATGTGCTGCTGACATCTTCCTTGTGTGTTGATAGACCAGGAACCAGCCAAATCCAAAAAGCAGGAACCAGTTATCATAAATCCAATTAAATATGTGTCCTTAAGATCCACAGATGACAGCAGAGATAGACACATCATCAAGTCTTCCAAGTCAATGAGATATCCAGCTGTGTGCATGCCAACAGAGCAAATCGGCTCAACTACAGCCTGAGTTCTTGTTGAAGAAATGTTATCAGTTGAGGGACCAGCTGACCAAATTGAAGTCCATAGTTATGATTCGGAAGATTTTGTAAAAGAGAGGCTCTTAGACAGTTTCACAGACAAGACAAAGCAAAAGCAAAGTGCAGACCGAGAGGAGACGTCCCGCCCTTGATCGAGGAGGACCATAAGCCTAACGATGGATCGTTAGCACACTTGTGGATAGCAAGCAACCATCAGGGTGCTAACGATCCACCGAAAGCCCACCGCATGGCAGGTGATCCCACACACCCACTACACAGCTGCTTCAGACTGCTGCCATCAGGAAGGAGACTGAGGAGTCTCCAGGCTCGAACCAGCAGACTGAGAGACAGCTCTGTTCATCAGGCAGTCAGAATGCTAAACACTCTGCCTGCTCTGCCTCCCCTCCCATTTGAACTGCCTTAACACTAAAACTTTCTCACATACTATCACTCAACACAAAGTTTTTAACACTAGACTCTGTGTCACCAAACGGGTTTTCACTAAACTCTCGGTCATGTGCTCATACAGTTTGCACTACTTCTCATACTTGCACTAATGTCTGTATTACATCACTGCCTATAATCATAATACTGTTTACATTCTCTGTTTACATTTATTAATACTGTTTACTTTTATTACTACTGCTTACATGTAATTACTACTGTTTACATTTATTTACACTACTCTAATATCTACACCACTGCTGGTACATATACAGTGTGCTCTGAACGGTCTTATTTAGGGATGCCCAATGTGCCTTACTGCATATGCCACTTTTTGCCTCTACAACAACATCAACTACTACCTCATACATATACTGTGTACATTGACTCATACGCTGCTTTGCCACTTTGCAAATGTCAATGCTAGAAACCTTTAGTTTATTTTAGTTATACTTTTTATACTCTTTTTTTATACCACTATGCAAAAAAAAAAAAAAAAACTCAGGACAGTGTTAGTTTTACTATTTTTATGCTTATGTCTATTATTATATGTTTCAGTGTTTCAATGTTTAGATGTTTACTGTTGCACCGAGGGACTGAGAGAAACGCAATTTCGGTCCTGTGTATGTCCTGCACTGTACATATTGCAGATCTGACAATAAAGTTGACTTTGACTTTGACTTTAGGCTGATGGTCCTCCTTGCTCATGTGAGCAGCTGGTTTTGGCTGTCAGCAGCAAACTGGTTGATCCACTGTGAGAGGGTGCTATTTATAAGACTGAGCTGAATACAGCACCTCAAACTGAGGAAGTCTTTCGGAGGAAAGACGAAACGTTTCTACAGTTTTTTTGTTTGTTTGTTTTGTTTTTTGAATTTCCAGAGGAACAGACTTCACAATTCTTTTTAGAATACATGTATATTTGAACTTCTATGCTCTTGTTTTATTTTATTTTTCTCAACAACAATAACAGCTCCTTAATCTACATTATTACTAAATAATAATGATTGCTAAAATTGTAAGCCCACAATCGGCCTTTATTTTTCAATAAAACATTTTTAAAACACAAATTAAATGTGTTCATTTGCTTTTTATTTTAAGTCATCTTTAAGGTCTTTTGTGTAGCAAGTTTTAATTGAGGTATAAAAAAAGGCACACTGGCTGCAGCTCCGTGGATGGAGGAGGAGGAGGTAAAACTGTTTAATCATGGTATGCAGCACTTGTTTGTTGATCTCCATTTTGGGAACACAGTCGATCTTGTTGGATGGTTAAAGGCTTTTAGCATTCTCTCAATAAAATGTTTGAGTCTTTGTGTCAAAAGAATCAAATGAATGTTAAATGATAATTTCCTGGAATTTGTCCGATTATAAAAGAAAGGGGTTAAGAAAAAAAATCCTGGATTGTTCAAGGATGATTCATGGAGCAGCACAATGGATTTATTATAATCGCTGCCTATTAGAAAAGTTGCAAACAAACCCTCGCAGCCACAGCCGGGGAAGGAAATCATTATTAATCGAACCAAGAAGTGAGATTACCCACAGAGAACCTGTATAGCCTTTGTTTGAACCAATGAAATCATTTCATTCTGAGCTCGGAGCAGGTAATTACAGTGTGATTTAAAAACCATGAATAGGAAATGTGCACACCAGCAGTCAGGGTTCTTGCTGACAATTTCTCTTCCCGCTTCAGAGCAGAACAACACGCAAAACTTGTTATTCAGTACTATCAAAGCAAATATTAAATCTTCAGCCGGGTGAATCCAAAAAATTATTTTCAGAAGATGGTATAAAACTGTTCACGTGTCTAATGCAGGTGTAAAACATCAACTTCAAAGTAATTTTTGTGCCTTGAACTTATTTAGCTCCGACAAGCACAAAGATGACTTTAAATCAGGTCATTTATCAATAAAGAACTAAAGTTGATGTGGTGGAAGATCCCAAAAAACATACTCCTTGGAAAAAACTTCCAAGCTCTTTGCTTAAAAGTTTGCCATTTAAAGCAAGGTAAGTTTTTATTCGTTTGAAATCTCTTCAGGGAAACGTTCATAATGAAAACAGAACAGGGCCTAACATGGAACCTTGAGGTACCTCATAATTAAAAGGCAACAGTACATTGGTTTTCTTTCACTGTTTTAATGTTTTATTGAAGTTCATTTTTATGCTGAATTATTGATCATGTACCATATAAGGCACTCTTGTTTCTGTAGTTATTTTTAAACACGTAATGGACATTAGCTTTGACTCGACCTAAATTTGTGTTGTACACTAGAAGTAAGTTTAAAAATTAAAAAGGAATGTTTCTGCTAATTTTTTTAATTTTTTTAATTTTTATAACAATCTAAACAAACCTGAAAGTAAACTCCTTGATTTTGTATATTTTATGAATCACTGTGTGTATAGCGTTCTTTTTGGCCTGGTATGTCAGATGCATTAAGAGAAGGCAGCGTATATGAGTGCATGCTGTTGTGGGGGCTGTAATTACACTCTGTCTTGAGGAATCTATTATTAAGCACCTACATTTTTATGCTTATTGCAAACATAAAGCTTGTAAAGGCAGCCTTGACAAAAACAGACCATCAAGCTCACTTTAAGTTTTAGCAAAGATGTTGGTGAATGACGAATAACATACAGTTTATGTAACCACCTGGAGTCAAATGAGTTTTCCATTAATTCTCTAAGAGGGTACAGAAGACGGTGCATTTATTACGAATACATTGTTGTTGAGTTTTAAATTATATTTGCCTTTTGCTCTAATTTATAGTTTACCCCTGCATCCACAAATGCAAGTGAACATTTTACATGAGGAGTCATTCTTGGACATGCACACTAACTGGAACAAGACAAAAACAAACAAAAAATCTAAATCCAAGCCACACCCTGAAAAGAAAGAGGACACTTTTAATATTTAGTCAGCACATTTCAAGAGATATAATATGGAGGGGAACTACCGTACTGTGCTCAGTATGTTTAAAAGGAACTTCTGCAAAGGGGCACATTTTGTCTCATTTTTATCTGGTTTGCAGTTCACTGAACCCCTTTCGACAGTCAGCACAACTCTGGTTTCTGCTGCGGCCTTGCTGTAATAAAATACCACATCCTCACACATATCAAAGAAACAAGTTCGCGTACTGTAATCCATGCATCTTTGAACGACAACTCTTCACAAGTTGTGCCCCGCAAACACAGAGTACATTGGCTTTATTTCAGCGGTTCTACTTCACAGAAGCCGGGATGCGGTTTCTGATCATAATCGTGGCTTTTAGCCAAAAAACTCTGGAGGCTATTTCAAAGAGTTCTCTAATGGCCGAAGCAGCATCGAATGTTTTTGTAAGAAATCCTGCCCTAAAGTGAGTGGTATAATTTATCGAGCTGGCACCCGGCTGAAAGATCAACCCTCCTTTTATTTTAGTTTTGCAGTCACGTCAAAAAATGTGGATTTGTTTGAAGGATTTTTGATTGACACTTTTGTGTCGGTCTATTAAACAACAAACAAAAGATAGCTAAAAACTGGTTGTGGGTTAATGATTAGCAATATTAGCTATTTTTCATGTAGTGGTGACAAAAGGAAATCTGCCTTTTTGTTGTTGTACTGATTTACCCATCTTTTAATGAGGATGTTACACATGATTATTTTAAAATAACTCAGCCTTCTCTAGCAAGGGAAGATAAAAAGACCAAAATACTAACGCAGCAGTGCACAACCGGCACTAATCAGTGAAAGCTACGAGAATGAGTCAGTCTGTAACTATTATCTGTTAATAGAAGAAAGTGTGTGGTAATAAAGCTGAAACTCCCACAAGGCTCTAAGGATGTGATAGAGCACAGATTAGTGTTTGGACAGAACAATAATTGCATTCCTGCAGCAGGGTATGCGTGACCGAAAACTGTTTTGTGACCAGATACAAAGTTTTGTTGTTCTGTGGCAAGCTAAGGATGATGTTAAATATTTGTTTCTGAATATCCTGAGGTGAGACGTGTTCTTTAATGTGTAGTAGACCTAACCGTGGTCAACTGAGGTGCAGGATTACCCCTTCATCTCTTTGTTGTTAATACTGACCCCTAAGATCCTTTACATCTGGTGGCCCATACGACAAGAGTGTGTCGAAGCAGTGAAACGTTGTTTCCTTGTTGTTTAGTCATTACTGTTCTCATTATTTGAGATATTGTTTTGGTTCTGAACACTCCCAGCCAAAAAAGGTTTTGTATTAACATTGGTTAATGAATAATATGGATTTAACTATGCCAACATGCAGTTCGTTTTGTTAAATCTCAATCGTTGAAGTGCCATTTTAGATTATTGTTACCTTAATCTACACTGATCTCACAACTTTCCAAATTTAGCTTACTCGAACAATTCTGCTCGAGAGATTACCTAAATTTTTAAAAATAAGTCTCGCCATATAGACTCCAAAATTTTGAAAAAAGGAAAACCAAAAACCTACGTCGTCATCTAAAAGGACAACAGACATTTAGACCAAACTTTATTTTCTTTTATTTTAGTTTAACCTAAACTTGGAGGAATAGTTTGGAAGAAAAGGCCTTCGTTACAGAAGCCCTCCTGACCCTTCTATAGGTATAGATCCCTATATCTAAATTTTACAGCATGACCCACCACTTAATTGGTAATTGTAGCTGATCTAAATCATGATAGCTTACACACCAGGTGCATATAAGGCTTAATGTAAAATCCATAAGCCCACCTAAAAAACCACATAATTGCATGACACACAGAACCAGAGTGGCACTGACTGGAAGCCATCCAGCCAACAACCTTCGATGTGGGGACCTGCAACTCCAACATTGGTCTTCAACCTTCATCCAAGGGTCGCCTCCTCTGCTTCAATGGAGGGATCCCCTCTATATGCTGATATAAACAATTGTTGCTGATCAATCAACAATTCTAATCGTTGTGGAATTACTGCTGTGGAATTACTGCTGTGGAATTACCGCTGTGGATTATAAACTTTGTTTTCCAAGGGATAACAGACTTACTGCAATGGGGTTACCTACGAACAGTACGGAATTAACAACCTTTATGGGATTATAATTATTTTTTATTTTTCTCATTTGCTGGATTACATCAAGATCAGAGACATTTGGTGGTATCCTTTCGTGTTGGAACTCATCCCCATGGACGGGCAATGACTCCCAAAAGGGGGGAATCAATGTAGTGGACCTAACCATGGTCAACTGAGATGCAGGATTACCCCTTCATCTCTTTGAACTGTCCCAGTGATATTTTTACTGACCCTTTCAGTAAAACAGACATTTACATAGTTTAGTCCTTTTTAGTTTGAATCAAAAAACAGATTCACTCACAAAGAGACTATTTCTACTCTTTTAATTTTGTTCTAATACAAATATAATCAAAGCATAACCTTGTGTTATTCATATGAGCAATGTTTATTCTTCAATATACTGTATCGATCATGGTTTAGGCTGTTAAGGTGTTGATCACTTCTTCATATGATGAATCAAACTGTATGTCTTACTCAAAAAACTATGGCAAAGTTCAAACTATGTGTCAAGCTGAACTTCTCAGTTTTGTTCGGAAGTTATAAAAGTAATCTGGCTCCTCAGTTCTAGACACGTTCTCTAAACAATTCTCTCTGTTTTCTTAACAGACTCTCTGTTAACCTTGACTTTCTCACTCTAACTCCCTTCCACTGGTCCACGACCAATCAGGAGACTGAATATCTGATGTCAACACTTTTGGTAAAAAGGGTTCACTTCCTTGATAGTTCAGTTGGAACGGTCAGTTCTCGAGAATGCTGGAATGTAAAACATTCTCTCTAAGCTGGACGTCTGGTCAGATGCCAATTAGACCTGCGTTTCTCAGCCAGGGTATGCTGTAACTCACTCAAGCCAAGAGCTCTAATTTTGAAAGAATTTTCCTTTCTGAAAGTTTTATTTTGAAACCAATCAGGACGTGGCATTGTTTTCTGCCCGGAAAGGCAAGCTTCAACGATAAGTTGAATCAGTAAACACGGCACGCTGAAGTTCAACTGGACTTTTACTGGATCCACGATCCGTTTATGTCCACGACTGCTTCTCAACTCTTATAACCAGAGACGTGAACGTCACCAGGTAAAGAGTCGCTGATGGTTTACTGAGCGTGCGAGGAAGTCCAGCTGGATCTCGTTTGGGAAGTGTCAGCCTGGTTACACTCAAAACAATTAACTTCCTTAAAACTTCCATCTCTCCATCCTTGACCTATGTCTTTTCCTCCTTCCCTTATCTCATTTCAAGCTGGTAACTAAATTTTAAGCTAAGAGCCTACAGATAAAAGTAATATGTCAACTCATTACTTATGTCTGTTGTTTACAATTAAATTTGCTGATGAGTTTAATTTGTAAGAAATTGAAATCAGTCAATCAAGTGTAATAGTGTTAAATTTAGTGATTTATTATTAAATAAAAGGCAGTGTCTCTGACATGTAAACTATATTTAACGTGTCCATTGTCACTTTATAGGGGCCAAGATGGTGTAGTGGCAGGGCTTCCGACTTGGGACCCAAAGGACCCAGGTTCGAACCCCGGCCACTACACACCTTGGGGTGTCTATGAGTGCACACCTATTTCTCCAGCTCCTCAGGCGCCTTCTATGGCTGCTCACTGCACCACCTGGTGGTGGTTGGGTTAAATGCAGAGACGAATTTCGTCTATGTATGGGAAACATACACAGATGACAAAAAAGGACATTATTATTTTTATTATTATTTATGGTTTTCTGGTTTATTATCCATCATAAATGATCACAGAAGTGTTATAGTAAACCTGAAAAAGAAAAGAACCCGTGAATTACTATTCAATCTCAATAAGTAATTAATTAAGGTAAGTGTGTCAGTAATACTGACCCCTAAGATCCTTTTCAAATGAAAGCACCTTTTTCCCATATTAATCAGTTATCACAAGATTAAAGGAATGACTAAAACTATAAACACACACACACACACACACATCTATCTTTCTATACAGGTACAGTATAGGCATTTACTGATAATTGTATTTTAACACAGCTCTCTGGTAAATTAGACTTTAAAAGCCATATTTTTGTTGTTTTGGAGCAATATTCTTCTTTTGTTGTTCATAGACGTGGGAGCTGAATGAATGAATCTATTAACTCAACTTGAAAAGATAATTGTGAAATCTGATTTTTCTTCCGGCTGCTCCTTTCTTCCGGGGTCGCCACAGAGAAATGTGTACTAAGTGGGGGAGTGGTGGCACAGAGGTTAGAGGTGAGCCTGTGATCGGAAGGTTGCCGGCTCGACTCCACGAACCACTGACATCAAAATGTGGGTGGAAAAGGTGAAGCACCCACCTGCCCCACCCTGGGTCCCTGAGCAAGGACCCCAATCCCCACCATCCGCAGAAAACAAGTCCTCGTGACTCAATGAGACTACCTGTATAAATAAAGTTAATCGTCTTTACACAGGAGGTCCTTCCTGCTACCACAGCCCTCTGTGTAGAGCAGAGCTGCCATCTAGGGCGCCTGGCAGAGCAGATGGTGGGGGCTAAGGGCCTTGCTCAAGGGCTCAGATTGGGGCAAATGCTGTAATTAATAGAAGTATCGGCATCATTATTTCCTATCCTGTTCAGAAATCATATCACTCCATAAAAATGCTCTTTTTTCATATAAAGTAAACGTACATATATATATATATATATATATATATATATATATACATATACATATATATTATAAGATCAGCAAACATCAGCTGATCGAACGAGAGCACCTGTGGAAAGCTCAGGTCAAAGTTAAAGTTTTTTAGACTAAATATGCAAAATGACAAATATTGATGTAAATGTTGGGACTGTTTATATCAGAAGTTGCACAAATGTTAAATACAAAGCAAACTATCCAGTTTGGTTCCTGTTTATCAAATATTTTTAACAAAACTGCAATTTTAACCAATTAATAAAATGTTTTGATGTGAACATTTTTGCTTTAATTTTAAAACTGTTAATTTCAAAATCAATCCAGATTTAAAAACTTTTCTAATCCAACTCTTTATCATACAAGTTTTTTGTTTTGTTTTTGTTAAAAAAA
>JBBPBX010005256.1:4851-16985 GCA_038048925.1 Garcialebias charrua | reverse complement strand
TGCATCATTTTTAGATAAGATGTTTCTAATGTTAGTGATATTATGCACGTGGAAGAAGGTGGTTCTAGTAACATTTTTAATGTGTGGGACAAAAGACATGTCCTGATCAAAAATAACACCAAGATTTTTAACATTAGAGCTGGAGGCCACATTAATGCCATCCAAGGAGGGTGAAAGACTGAAACATTTATTTCAAAGATGCTCTGGTCCAAAAACCAAAATATCAGTCTTGTCTGTTCAAAAACAGAAAATTAAGGGTCATCCAGGTTTTTATGGCTTTAAGACATGCTTGAAGTTTAAGTAGCTGATTGGATTCATTGGGTTTAATGGACAAATATAACTGTATCATCAGCATAACAATGAAAATGTATCCCATGTTTAATAACTTTACCTAATGGAATCATTTATACAAGGTAAAGATACATTAAATATTACTTTTTTGTTACATATTGTCGCTGTATTTGCAGCTTTACATGTTATAACATATTCCAAAAGAGGTCTAATAAGCCTAAACTGACACCTCTCTATTGACTCTCTCCAGCCAATATTTCAGCAGGGCCTTTACCATCTGGTCTAAACAGAACAAGTTCACCCCTACGTTCATCACTAACTTGATCTCACACACTGAGGCGGATCATGCTGCTGGGGCCTGGCTGCTGCTCTCAAAGGTTGTCACTTCATCCTCAAAAGTGCCATACAGCAAGATCCTGGATGCCTGGGATGCCATGCTCGGGTGAGGAGAGGATAATTTACAATGAGGTCTCATTTATTCTAATACGGCGTTATTCAGTAAATTTATTTTAATTAGCTACATGTTTATTCTGTTTCCTCACAGTTCAAAGCATGTTAATGTGACAACATGCTGTCACATCCTTTCTGTGATGGGAGACATTGCTGCTCATTTGAATGAAGATACCAAAGACCGGCTAGTTGGTAAACAATGATGGAAAGGGTTCATGTGAATATGTACTGGAGTGATCTGACACTGTGATAACCACTGACCCCCCTGTCCCACCTCAGCTGATCTGATGTCCTGGTTGAAGACGTTCAGTTTGTCTCTAGAGGTGATCAGTGCTTCTGTGGAGACACTTTATCAACTTGGTTCCAGTGAGGACATCAAACAAACTCAGGTTGGAAAACATGACACCTAGATGTCCTTTGTAAATACAATTTAGTCATTTAGTAGTTTGTTTTTCTGCACTTTTCTATCTTCTTCTTCTTTCGGCTTTTCCCTTTTCAGGGGTCGCCACAGCGAGTCATCCTCCTCCACCTCACTCTGTCCTCTGCATCCTCTGTCCTCACTCCAACTACCTTCATGTCCTCTCTAACTGCATCCATATATCTCCTCTTTGGCCTTCCTCTGTGTCTTTTTCCTGGCAGCTGCATTTCTAACATCCTTCTACCAATATACCCACTGTCCCTCCTCTGGACATGTCCAAACCACTGTCCCTCCTCTGGACATGTCCAAACCATCTCAGTCTGGCCTCCCTAACTTTATCTCCCAGTTGTTCAACATGTGCTGTACCTCTGATGATCTCATTCCTGATCTTATCCATCCTTGTCACTCCTAAGGAGAACCTCAGCATCTTCATTTCTGCTACTTCCAGTTCTTTCTCCTGTCTTTTTGTCAGTGACACTGTCTCCAGACCATACAACATAGCTGGTCTCACCACTGTCTTGTAAACTTTTCCTTTGACCTTTGCTGACACCTTTTTGTCACAAATCACTCCTGAAACTTTTCTCCATCCACTCCATCCTGCCTGGACTCTCTTCTTCACCTCTTTACCACATTCCCCATTTTCCTGGACAGTGGACCCCAAGTACTTGAAGTCCTGCACCTTTGTGACCTCTGCTCCTTGTAGTCTCACTGTTCCACCAGCCTCCCTCTCATTCACACACATGTACTCTGTCTTACTACGGCTGACTTTCATTCCTCTTCTTTCAAGTGAATACCTCCACCTCTCCAAGTTCTCTTCCACCTGTTCCCTGTTCTCACCACATATCACAATGTCATCTGCAAACATCATAGTCCATGGGGATTCCTGCCTGACCTCATCTGTTAGTCGGTCCATCACCAGAGCAAACAAGAAGGGGCTCAGAGCCGATCCTTGATGCAATCCCACCTCCACCTTGAAGCTATCTGTCACTCCTACAGCACATCTCACCACTGTCCTGCTGTCCTCATACATGTCCTGTACCAGTCTAACATACTTTTCTGCCACTCCAGATTTCCTCATGCAATACCACACCTCCTCTCTTGGCACCCTGTCATATGCTTTTTCTAAATCCACAAACACACAATGGAGTTCTTTCTGACCCTCTCTGTACTTCTCTATCAACATCCTCAAAGCAAAGATGGCATCTGTGGTGCTCTTTCTTGGCATGAAACCATACTGCTGCTCACAGATAGTCACCTCTTGTCTAAGCCTTCCTTCCACAATTCTCTCCCAGATCTTCATCGTGTGACTCATCAACTTAATTCCCCTGTAGTTGCTACAACTCTGTACATCACCCTTGTTCTTAAAAATGGGAACCAGCACACTTCTTCTCCATTCTTCAGGCATTTTCTCACCCTCAAATATTCCATTAAATATTTGAGTCAAAAACCTCACTGCCATCTCTCCAAGACATTTCCAAACCTCCACTGGTATGTCATCAGGTCCTACTGCCTTCCCCTTCTTCATTCTTTTCAGAGCTTTCCGGACTTCACCCTCACTAATCTTTCCCACTTCCATGTCCACAGTCTGTATGACCTCCACTCTTCTTTCTCTTTCATTCTCTTCATTCATTAGCTCCTCAAAGTAATCCTTCCATCTACCCATCACACTCTCCTCACTTGTTAGAACATTCCCATTCCCATCTTTAATAAGCCTAACCTGCTGCACATCCTTTCCAGCCTGATCCCTCTGTCTTGCCAATCGGTACAAGTCCTTCTCGCCCTCTTTGGTGTCCAGTCTCCCATACAACTCATTGTACGCCCTCTGCTTTGCCTTAGCTACTTCCTTCTTTGCTCTACGTCCCATCTCCTTATATTCATGTCTCCTCTCTTCAGTCCTCTCACTGTCATATTTCTTCTTGGCTAATCTCTTTCTTTGAATGGCGTCCTGCACTTCACTATTCCACCACCAGGTTTCCTTATCATCCATTCTCTGTCCAGATGACACACCAAGTACCTTCCTACCTGTCTCTCTAATTACTGTTGCTGTAGTAGCCCAGTCACTTGGAAGCTCTTTCTTACCACCCAGAGCCTTTAACAGCTCGTCTCTGAATTTCTCACAACATTCTTCCTTCTTTAGCTTCCACCATTTGGTCTTCTTCTCTGATTTTACTCTTTTTCTCTTCTTCGCAACAACAGTCATTCTACACACAACCATCCGATGCTGTCTGGCCACGCTCTCCCCTGCTACAACCTTACAGTCTCCAATCTCCCTCAGGTTTCCTCTTCTACACAGAATGTAGTCGACCTGTGTACTCCTTCCTCCACTCTTATAGGTCACTCTATGTTCCTCCCTCTTTTGGAAATAGGTATTGACTATAGCCATTTCCATTCTCTTGGCAAAATCCACCACCATCTGTCCTTCCTGGTTTCTTTCCTTGACACCAAACCTACCCATCACTTCCTCATCCCCTCTGTTTCCTTCACCAACATGTCCATTCAGGTCTGCTCCAATCACCACTCTTTCCTCCCTGGGAATACTCTCTATCACTTCATCCAAATCTTTCCAAAATGTATCTTTCTCCTCCCCATCACATCCAACCTGTGGAGCATAACCACTGACTATGTTTAGCATCAGACCTTCTACTTCTACCTTCAGACACATCACCCTATCTGACACTCTCTTCACCTCTACTACATTCTTTGCCAACTCCTCCTTCAGGACCACCCCTACTCCATTTCTCTTTCTATCCACACCATGGTAAAACAGTTTGAACCCTGCTCCAATACTGCGAGCCTTGCTGCCCTTCCACTTGGTCTCTTGGACACATAAAACATCTACCTTTCTTCTCTGCATCATGTCAGCCAGCTCTCTACCTTTGCCTGTCATTGTCCCCACATTTAGAGTTGCAACCCTCAGTCCTACATTCTTCACTTTCCTCCTCTCCCTCTGTCTCCTGACACGTTTCCCTCCTCGGGGTCTTCGACTAACAGTAGTACAATTTCCGCCGGCACCCTGTTTGTCAACAGCACCGGTACTAATTGGGAACTATTGGTACTAACTGCACTTTTCTAATTAAAAATGTAAATTGTCTGCAAAAGGAACGTTGGGTTTAAAAAGTCATATTTTCCTAACCTTGTGCTTTAACTGATTTATACATATAAAAATATCAAAGTACTTATAGCAATTAGGGAAAATATGAGTAATAAATTATGAATTATGATTACTTATTCATAAGATGTTTAATACCAGGGCACCATTTCTTCACTCTTGATGAAAATAATATGTTTCATTAGTAATCCATCTCATTAAATAAACTTAAAGCAATGAGTTGCTTTCGTTGGATTAAACCAAATCTTATTTATGTAACGTTTGTTTACATGTACGTATATGTAATAACAGTGATAATATTATGTAAGATGAAAACCTGGTAATATTAAAATATGACATAACATTATGGGAAATAAATTTAACTTTGAACTTGAGACTTTGAGGCAGTTAAGACTGAATTTACTATGCTTTGAAAGGGGACAGGTTGTCACGGGCCCCAGCAAATAGGCTGAATTTAATGGTGTTATCAAAATGGGGATGGGTGTCTTGCCATATTTAGCCAAGTTTTGACTGGTCACCCCAAAATCTACTTTTTGGTAAACGTCTGTAAATGTCTGTCCTTTTTTATTGTGAAATTAGAATAAATGTTTCCAGGTCTCTTGTAAATGAGTCATCGAGGCTCAATGGGATTAACCTGCCTAAATAAAGGTTGAATGGGAACAAAAAACGAGGTGTAATAAAGAAAAAAGAAAACTTGTAGTTAATATAACACACTTTAGTAGTGGAAAATGGTCTAAGAGCCTTATACCCTTGGTGTAAAGTTTGGATGTCAAAGAAGTGAAAAAAATGAATTAAAATCAAATCGACATTCAGTCAGTTTTGAAAAAGCTTTTCAGTAATTTGAGTTTAATAATTAAATGCAGTTTGCTTGGATTAAACATTTTTGATCACACAGTCAGCTTTCTGAAATCGTTTAGTGTCAAATCAATGTGTCATTCAAGAACTACTGTAATTCTAAACTCTTTATTTTCTTTCTTCCTTTCTCTCTTTATGTATTTAATAAATTTTTCCAGGCTTTTATGAATCAGCACTGTGGTGAGTTGGTGTCACTCTGCGAGGCGTATTTAGCCGGCATCATCCTGTGTGAAAATGGAACTCAGAACCTCAATGAGGAGCTGACGGTGAGAACGGAGGTTCCCAAAGATGGTTCATAAATACACAAATAAATCTATACGTCAGGAAAAACTACAGAACAGAGAAATTGTTGATAAGACAAAGTGAACCTTCACATCTCTAACAACAAGCTTTTACACACACAAGTGTATAAAATGTAACGACTTAGTGAAGGTTGTCTCAAGTCTTGTACCTGTTGTCCTCTGACTGGACTGAAAATGTTTTCTGTACCAGATCAAGTACTTCCACACTCTGGGCGTGGCATCTCTCCACTGTCCTGCAGTGATCAGTAAAAAGACGATGCTGCTGGTGGAATCTGTCCTGACCGCACATTTGGATCAGCTGGCAGGTATGAGATGGACATCTCAGCAGCACATATTGTTTTACAGACTTTATATAACTTTAGAGTGATCGTGTAGACACTAGACGACAGTGACAGTTTGCTTCAAGTTCATTCCTCCTATAATAACCAAGTTCTTAAATAAATACCAGCGTTGCTTAACTGTGTTGCACATTTTTTAAATCCCATCTCAGAGAATAGTTTAATCCGTCTGATCTGTTGTCTCTGTAATGAACAGACTGCCACGAGGAGCTGCCAGCATCTCTGCCTCTGTCTCAGTTCAGAGCAAACTCTCTGCCCACCAGCGTCAAAGCCCATGGCGTCATCACTTTGGGTAAACTCTCCTACCTTTTTCCGGGTATTGTGTCCGGTAGTTTGTCATGACATCTAACTATTGTTTTGCTCAGGTAAACTATGCCTGCAGCATGAAGAACTGGCACAGAAGTACATGCCGGTGTTTGCCAGAGAGCTCGAGATCGGCAAGGAGGTCGCTGTGCGCAACAACATAGTGGTGATCATGTGCGACCTGTGCATTAGATACACCAACATCGTGGATCACTACATCCCCAACATCTCTGCGTGTCTGCGGGACGATGTATCTGTCATCAGGGAGCAGACCGTCATCATGCTGACCAACCTGCTCCAGGTTGGTTCTGCTCTTCACAGTATACCTAGGAACAATTCATTCAGTGGTCTTGGTGACAAGTCATATGTGATATCTGAAAAGTTAAAATACATATTCACTTTTATATTTTATTAGTTTTCGTTTAACATTTTAAATGGTTTATCAAATACTAAGTATGGTGATCCATTAAAAAACTAGTTCAAGATTCGTCATTCACATCACATGTGGTTCATGAGGTGGAACGAAATTGTGTACACAGGGTCCCAGTTACACCCGACAATAGCAAAAATATAAAGTATAAAAAGAAACCGTATATAAGGATCTAAGATGTTCACTAAGATATACGGCAAACGAACGGTAAACATTACGCAAAAAGATCCAAGATATGCGCCAAACACTGATAATGTAAAATAATACGGTATATTAAACAGCAGCCCGAACATGAGTGTAGTGAGTAGATGGGTATGAATACAGCAGCATAAAAGCAAGAGATCAGCAGCGTGGATAATCAGCAGCACAGATAAGGCGCATATCACCAATCAAAATGGCATCACAGTGATTTTTTTTACCATGATAATTCTGGTTAGAGATTCCTGAGTCCAACATCTTCAGGGTAGAATCTGTTCCTCAGTCTAGTGGTTCTACACTTAATGCTCCTCAACCTGCTTGAGGGGAACAGACTTCTGTGCAGCCTTCACCACTCTCTGCAGAGGTTTTCTTTCTGCAGCTGTGCAGCCTCCATGCCACACGTTGATGCTGGAGCACAGGATGCTCTCCACTGCACACCTGTAGAAGGAATATACAGGTAGTCCCCGACTTACGAGCGAGTTCCGTTACAACGAGGCGCTCGTAACACGGAAATCTCGTAATTTGGAACGGCCGCCACGTGTCTCGTAAGTCCGGAATTTCGCTCGTAAGTTGGAACGGTTTTGCTAGCGCGACTACAAACACTCGTTTTTCATCGAGAAACTGCTTATGAGTGCATAAAAATGATCGGAAACGTGTGTCCACATGTTTAGCTAACGAACTGTGGTGAAAAAACACAGAAAAACTCAGTATTTTTTGCGTTTTTTCCAAAAATTTGCCAGCTCGTAAGTCTGGATCCTCGTAAGTAAGAGCGCTCGTAAGTCGGGGACTACCTGTAATTTAAACATGTAAACAGTTCAGCACAACAGATTCATTTTCAAAATTATTGAAGCATCATCAGATTGGCAAGAAAAATACACGTTTTTTGTGCAGCTCTGGAACTACTGCTGGCTGAACAACAATTGCACAGACCACTTTATCAGGTTCAGCTGATCAGCCATTCACATGGCAGCAACTCAGGGCCTATAGAGAGGTGGGTGTGGTGAAGATGACTTGCTGAAGTTCAAACTGGCATCAGAACGGCAAAGAAAGTGACTTTGTAGTAAGATTGGGAGCTAATGGGCTAATAATATTTGAGAAAGTGCTGATCTGGGATTTTTACACAAAATCATCTCTAGAGTTTGAAGAAACTGGTTCAAAAAAGAAACTATATCCAGTGAGCGGCATTTGTGTGGATGCAAAAGCCTTGTTTATAGATCTAAAAAAGCTAAGTCTGGTCCTCTGGACATTCAAAAAATAAAACAAAACAAAGCAAAAAAAATGTAGTTGTTTATAGAGCTGTCATTTCTGACCCGAACCTGGCCCGGACCGACCCGGATTAGGGCTGGGCTGTTATAATGTGATTAATGGGCGGACTGGGCCGGTCTCGGGCTTTTAATTAGGTCAGGATCAGCTGCGATCCAGTTATATGATAACATGGCCTGCCATACATTCACCAGCCGCATGCAACCATTTCACCATATAAATAGATAGATAGATTAAAAGTTCAGTTAAGCTTCAGATGGACTGTACTGCCAGGAAGCGATCCATCGCCCAAATGGAGGTTCATTCAGCTGCTGCACTCATTGGACGCGCGCGGCCGATGACCCAAACAGGTGAGATCCCAAAGCAGACGTGTGTGTCAGTAATTCAGAAGAACGCAGGCAGAAACAGTTTAAAGGGGACCACAGATGCAAAATTCACTTTTTAATGTTTTTTTTACTCAACTTTGGGTATTTACTTCATAAAAAAACAGTCCTTGTGCCAAAAAAATGCACCCAGTGGTTTATTTACTCTAAGTAGATTTATTTATTTTTGATAAATACACCTGGATTCACACTTCCTGCAGTTATTGACGTCACAAGCCGTAGCCAATCACCTCAAACCTGAGTCCAGCCCCTCACCTAGCAACCCCTGGTTAGGCTCAACCCACTTCTGTATTAAACACATGACTGTTGTTTTTCATGATTTCATCTCATCTTTTGTTTATATGTTCTTAATTTCATGTGTACAGCACTTTGTTGCAGCTGTGGTTTTTTTAAATGGCTTTATAAATAAAGTATAATTGTTATTTTTATGTTTTAGTTCAATTTTTAGTGTATTTGCGATCGCTCCCAACGCGCAGCCGGCAAAAATTAAACGAGCGGACCCCCGGCGTAGGGACCGGTTGCGACGGGACCCTCTTCTGGCGCGATGGAGCGGAGCTTCAACTGTACAGCCTCATTTCAGCCTCGCAGCAGGCTCGCAGCAGTGAGGACCTTCTCCTTACGGATTAATTTACGGGAGACACTTGGTGAACTTTGTGTTGTCTTGACTGGAACAGCGATAACTCCCAAAATCTCCGCGTGCAACGAGCGGAGCTGGCGAACACCGGAAGAGGAACAAGCTAACATTAGCTTCGGATTCGGGTGGTCTCATGCTAAAAGGAGCAGCAAATTGCGGCGCGCTCAGACGGGTTTCGGTAAGTTATCTTAAGCTAGCACTAACAGTAAGTCAAATGAGTAATAAAAAAAGAGCTAATTTTAAAACAACAACACATTACAGATACTGGCTGTTACAGAGGGCGTAAACAGATCGTTGAAGGGCGTGGACTTCAAGAAACCGGTCGTTCAAAACGAAAGTTAAAAATGGCAGAATTAAAAAGGGTATAATTAATTATCTAAGAATTATTTTGTGTATTAAAATGAATTAATATTGTCAAGATAGCACACAGACATAACATAAAAATTTTAAATACCTATATGTGGTCTCCTTTAAATACTTTTATACGGCCATGAAAGGACAAACACCCCTCAGCTCCGACTCTTCTGCCCCGTTTATTCAGCTGCACATCCCTGACCATTAAAACTAATTAAAAATGTCAGTTTTTTTCCTGGGTTTGGACCTGCAATTACTGTTAATTTGTTGGGTCAGGTGGGGTTCAGAAATGACGACTTTGTGGGCTGGGGCCGGGTCAGATCAAATTTTTTGGGTCCGAATGCAACTCTAATTAGAGGAGAATTAGCCTGGCCCTCGCCTTCCTGCACAGCTCCGCTCAATTCTCATTTCCCTTCACTGCACAGTCTGGGACTTTACCCGCCCACAAGGATTTGTCCAGTAGATTTTTGTTCGGACCAATCAGAGAACAGAAGGGGCGGAGTTTTGGACCCTAACCCACGCCCCCACCTGTCCCAGCGCGCAGAGCCCTATAAAAGGCTCTGCCAGCGCTCAGTCAGCGAGCAGCGGCATGTTCTCATTCAAAAGATGCAAAGCGATGCAGATATGTGACACAAATTTATTAATTTCCCCTTCTTAATCCCTTATCTGGAGTTTTCTTTTGGTTTTTGGGCCAAAAGTCAAGTTATCGCTCCCTTCTCCCTCCTCCTCCTCTCCGCTGAGTGCCACCTGTCCCGGCGCGCAGCCGCGTTCTCATGCAAAGCGATGCAGATATGTGACACAAATTTATTAATTTCCCCTTCTTAATCCCTTATCTGGAGTTTTCTTTTGGTTTTTTCCCCCAAAAGTTAAGTAATCGCTCCTTCTCCTCCACCCTCCTGCTGAGTAAAATGAGAGAGACAGCAGGCTCAATTCGTTGCTGTAAAATGAACACGGAAATGCCTCAGGTTGTCACGAGAAATAAACTCGGGTTTTAGTTGCTGAGCGAGTCCCATCAGATTTTCTGGTGTTTTGGTGAGCTGGACCAGCGATCCATGGTTTGATTTTATTGTATTAAAACGTTTTATAACATATGATATAAACACAGAATTTGCGCAGCAAGAGAAACGCTGCAGAGGGGGCGGAGCAGTTGTCAGTCAAGTTCAGCTGCTGAACTTCAGCAGAGGGGGGTGGCTGAGGGGAGGGAGCAGAATGGTTTCCCTGTTCAAATTATCCAATGGTTTTGTTCCTAATCAGAGGCCAACGCCTCCAGCAAGAAACGGTTTTCAATGGGAAAATTCCAGACCCTTGTGTGAAGCGAAGTGAAGCACAGGGTATGGTTTCAACCAGGCTAGAGGAGAATAGGCAAACTGGTCTTCCCATGGGCTCACCACCTGTGGGAGGGGCCAAAGGGGTCGGTTGCAATGTGAGATGGGTGGCGGCCGAGGGCGGGGACCCTGGCGGTCTGATCCTCGGCTACAGAAGCTGGCCATTGGGACATGGAATGTCACCTCTCTGGTGGGGAAGGAGCCTGAGCTAGTGTGTGAGGTTGAGAGGTTCCGACTAGAAATAGTCGGACTCACCTCAACGCACCCTCATCTATGGTCATGAGCTTTGGGTTATGACCGAAAGAACAAGATCTCGGATACAAGCGGCTGAAATGAGTTTTCTCCGCAGGGTGGCTGGACTCTCCCTTAGAGATAGGGTGAGAAGCTCAGTCATCCGGGAGGGACTCGGAGTAGAGCCGCTGCTTCTCCACATCGAGAGGAGCCAGTTGAGGTGGCTCGGGCATCTGGTTAGGATGCCTCCTGGACGCCTCCCTGGTGAGGTGTTCCGGGCATGTCCCACCGGGAGGAGACCCAGAGGAAGACCCAGGACGCGCTGGAGGGACTATGTTTCTCGGCTGGCCTGGGAACGCCTTGGGATTCCCCCGGAGGAACTGCTCCAAGTGGCTGGGGAGAGGGAAGTCTGGGCCTCCCTACTTAGGCTGCTACCCCCGCGACCCGACCCCGGATAAGCGGAAGAAGATGGATGGATGGATGGATAGGCAAACTGGTTTGAGATGGCAAAAAGGCAACATTAGTTCAATAATCACTTGTTACAAATAACGTCTGCAAAAAACCATCTCTGAATGTGCAACACGTCCTACCTTGATTCAGACGGGCTATAGCAGCAGAAGATGGTGCCAACCCTGTCGACGAAGAACAGGAAACTGAAGCTACGGTTCACACAGACTGACCAAAATCAGATAATTAAACTGAATAACTGCCTGGTCTGATGAGTCTCTGTAAACCATAGAGATGGTTGTCTGTGAAAATCCCAGTAGATCTGCAGTTTGTCAAATACTCAGAACAGCCTGTCTGTCAACAACCTCACCTCGTTCAAAACCACTTTCTGCCTTGCTCCTGCCTGGTTTGAACTTCAGCAAGTTGTTTTCTACGTGTCTAAAGGCATAACTGCTGCCATGTGATCGGCTCATTAGTCAGTTGTGTTTTTCAACAACAGGTGTACCTAATAATTTAGCAGGTCAGTGTATTAAAAGCAACTATCCAGAAAGCAGTTGTTTATAAACGGAGTCTGAGTACACAGTTTTTCTGACATCATTTAAAAATACTGTAAAGAAACGTCCCATTTGCTTCTAGTACACCTGCGAAAGACGACATCACAACAAGCTTATGGCAAAGTGTCGGACTGTTCCTAATTTTTACCTTTTTGTTTCTTTAGGAAGAATTTGTGAAATGGAAGGGCTCGCTCTTCTTTCGTTTTATGGTGGCGCTGGTTGATCCAGTCCCTGCCATTGCCAGGTAAT
>JBBPBX010005255.1:45878-72800 GCA_038048925.1 Garcialebias charrua | reverse complement strand
AAGAAATGAAGGTAAAGTATTACAGTAACATTTATTAGAACATTTAGAAGAATTATCAAGAAATGTTCAAAAATAATATAGTAAATGGTTAAATGCTTTAAAATGGTTACTTCCTTGTTTGTCAGAATATGTGTTTATGCAAGTTAAAACATGAATTTTATATGGATTTATATGGTTTAAGTAATTGAAAACGTTAAAAACTAAACTGTTAATCTGTATTTTCTTTAAGGTTTTCAACCTATTCATCCTATTCATACTATTCATTCTACTGATTCTGCTGCTACTGCTGTAGAACCATCTGTGAGAGAAATTAATAAAGTTGATGAAGTGAGTTGAGCCTACGTCTACCTTCTTCCTGGATCTTTCAAGTCAGATCGGCACTGGTTGGAGAAAAGACTTGACAATAATAATTTAACAGAAACATTCATATAAAAAATTAACAGAAACATTCATATATAAAATCATTATTTAACAGATACATTAATTTATAAAATAATAATTTAACAGAAACATTAATTTATAAAATAATAATTTAACAGAAACATTCATTTATAAAATAATAATTTAACAGAAACATTCATTTATAAAATAATAATTTAACAGAAATATTAATTTATAAAATAATAATTAAACTGAAACATTCATTTATAAATCAATAATTTAACAGAAACATTCATACATAAAATAATAATTTAACATAAACATAAACATTCATTTATAAAATAATAATTTAACTGAAACATTCATTTATAAAATAATAATTAAACAGAAACATTCATTTATAAATCAATAATTTAACAGAAACATTAATATATAAAATAATAATTTAACATTATTTATGTGAGGAGCAGACTACTTTGAGTTTAACTCCATCACAGAACTCTCATCTTGAACAAGCATGAAGGTGACAGTGGAAAGAAAAACTCCCTCATGAGGAAGAAACCTTTAGCAGAACAGGCTCAGGACAAGCGTCATCTGCTTCAACCGGCTGGGTTTGGTAGGAACAGATACACAATGGCAGGTCCAGGAGACCTTCAGGTTTTCTCTAGGATGAAAGACAAAAAGACAGAATCACATGTTAAGAAAGGATGAGAACAAAACAAACTTCATTTGTAAACTGTTCATTTGATGAAAGGAGGTCAGTTTGTTGTCCAGTGCTCTGAGGTTATAGCAGCGCAGGAAAAGGAACAGGTCAGGAAACCGAGCAGACTAACTACAGGATTTATGAAAAAGGAAAGTCAGTCAAATGAAACAGACTTTGTGTGTAAAGTCAGACATGTTTTAAGTTATTGCTGTTTCCTGCCACTCCATGAGAGACGTGGTGCCTCCGCAGAACTAAACGTGTCCCATCTGTCTTGAGCGGTCCTCATGTCTCTGCAGGACCTGCAGGCTCAGGACCGAGCCCACCGCATCGGTCAGCTGAACGAGGTGCGCGTGCTGCGTCTCTGCACAGTCAATAGTGTGGAGGAAAAAATCCTGGCAGCAGCTAAATACAAACTCAACGTGGACCAGAAGGTCATCCAGGCCGGCATGTTTGACCAGAAGTCTTCCAGCCACGAGCGCAGGGCCTTCCTGCAGGCCATCCTGGAGCACGAGGAGCAAGACGAGGTCTGGGGTCAAGAAGTCATAAACGTGTGTCCGTGCACCTGCAACACACAGTTTCAGAGTCTGGTCTTATATACTCTGCCTGCCAATGTGTGTCTGCTGTATTCAGGAGGAGGACGAGGTGCCCGATGATGAGACGGTGAACCAGATGATCGCCCGGAGTGAAGAAGAGTTTGAGCAGTTCATGGTAAATCGCTCTGATTCCACTTCAGCTGTAAGCTGTTCTTTCTTCTTGCATCTCGTTTCTTCTGCTCTTGGTCTTTCCTGCAGCGCATGGATCTGGACAGGCGGCGCGAAGAGGCCCGTAACCCCCGGCGAAAACCCCGCCTGATGGAGGAGGACGAGCTGCCCACCTGGATCATGAAAGACGACGCTGAAGTCGAGCGGCTGACCTGCGAGGAGGAGGAGGAGAAAATGTTTGGGCGAGGTTCTCGGCAGCGGAAGGAGGTGGACTACAGCGACTCCCTGACAGAGAAGCAATGGCTCAAGGTGGGAACAGATCACATGGGATCCAGAATGTGGAACGGCTGGAGGTTGACGTGTCACCTTGTTGCGTCTGCAGGCGATCGAGGAAGGCACGCTCGATGAGGCGGAGGAAGAAGTGCGCCACAAAAAGACGCCCCGCAAGAGGAGGAGGGACCGTGACCTGGATCACCCTGGTCCCTCCGGTTCCTCTGGGAGCCGAGGACGAGGGGACAGAGACGATGACGGGAAGAGGCAGAGAAAGAGGGGACGCCCACCGGTAGAGAAACTGTCCCCCAATCCCCCCTCCCTCACAAAGAAGATGAAGAAAATTGTGGATGCTGTCATAAAATACAAAGACGGGTGAGAAGAGTGACGTGAACGTGAGCTCTGCTGCAGTTTTACACAGAACTCGTGTTTTTCAGTAGAAGCTGTGAAATCTTTACTGTAGAGCTCGACCTGATGGATCTGCTTCACAGAGCGAGTCCAGCCCGAAGCTTTACAGTCCCACCATGGCCTCTGGCGGACGCAGGAAAACACCACGTGCAGAGAAAATAATAATAATAATAATAATAATGTTACATTTTCCATCAAATATGACTTTTCTATGAGAATGAGACCTTAACACCCAAGTTTTATTAAATAATCACTGCAGGCCAAAGTAATTCTTCATTTTACAGAGAAATGTGGGGCGGCTGTGGCTGAGTGGTTGGAGCAGTTGTCCTCCAATGCAAGAGTTGAGGGTTCAATTACACCAGCAGTCAAATGTTGAAGTGTCCCTTGGGAAGATACTGAACTCCTCATTGCCTCTGATGTGTGTCCCATAAGTGTGTGAATGTGATAAAGTACTGATTATTCTTTGTACAGATCTAGTAGAGTGTATGAATGGGTACCATACCATACCATTTTATTTATAGAGCACTTAAAACAGCGACAAGGCCAACCAAAGTGATGTACAGACAAACAAACAACAGGCAACAAACACAATGAAGTATGAATGGGTAGATGAGGCTCAGCTTGTTGTAAAGAGCTTTGAGTTCTTGATCCGACAGAAAGGAGCTGTATAGGTACAGTCCATTTAAATTTTCAGCGTTTACATCTTCAGTCTCTAGAAGGAACCAGATTTTCACCAAAAACTCCAGAAATAGTCGGACTGCTGGACACCCGGGGTCTGTACTACACTCCAGAACTGTCAGTGCCACAAATGGTTCCCCTGGTACCGGGTTCTGCTTCTGGTGCCTGATCAGGTTCGAGGTTTGCAGGTGGAGGTTCTGCACGACAGCCAGGCATTTTCTGGAATGGTCCCCGTTGTCACGATTCGGTTCCGATGGAGCAAGCAAACCCAGAGTGCAGGCGGAACAGGACTCGGAGACGGAGAGTGTAAAATAATAAACACTTTAATTATGAAAATAAAAGACTGACAGTGCAGTTAATTACAAAACAAACAATGTGGAAGTGATGAATGACTCCACCCAACATCAGGGATAAATAACTATGACCCGACAAACACAAAGGGCAGAATGCTAACTTAAATACAGACAACTAACTAACTGCCATCCTGACAGTACCCCCCCCCCCCACAGACGCCCCATGGCATCCCAAAAGAGGCCCCCCAAAAGAACGAGGGCGGGCGGAGGGAGGCAATGGGCAGGATGGTGGGCCAACACCATCAGCCAGATTCGGAGGACGTCCAGGAGGCCGCCCATCACCATCAGCCAGATCCGGGGGGTCGGCCCGGCGACCAACCATCGAACAGCCAGGGGGCCGGCGGACGACCAGGAGGCCGGTCCCACGTGACCAGTGGAGGAACCACAACCGGAGGAGAGAAGACCCCCAGGACGGCCGTAGGTCGACTAACTAAGCCCCCTGCAGAAGTGAGGACCCCGACTGAAACAAGGACCCCTGAAGACTGGAAGGACCCCGGAGATGCGAGAGCCACCACAGCAGGCGAAGAGATGAGCCTCCGCCACGGGCGATGAGGAGAGCTATGGAGCCGTCGCTGCGGGCAACAAGGAGAGCCGTGGAGCCGCCACTGCGGGCGACGAGAGGAGACGTGGAGCCCCTGCAGCAGGCGACGAGATGGGTAGTGGAGCCCCTGCTGCAGGCAAGGAGAAGGGCTGAGGAGCCTCTGCTGCGGGCGATGAGGTGAGGTGTGGAGCACCCGTTGCGGGCGACGAGACGAGTCGTGGAGCTTCCGTTGCTGGCGACGAGACGAGTCGTGGAGCCACTGCAGCGGGCGACGAGACGAGTCGTGAAGCCACTGCAGAGGGCGACGAGACGAGTAGTGGAGCCACTGTTGCGGGCGACGAGACGAGTAGTGGAGCCAAAACGGGCGATGAGACGTCGTTGGGCGCCGAGACGAGCGGCGAGACATCGTTGGTCGCCGAGACGGGCGATGAGACGTCGTTGGGCGCCGAGATGGGCGATGAGACGTCGTTGGGCGCCGAGACGGGCGATGAGACGTTGTTGGGCGCCGAGACGGGCGATGAGACGTCGTTGAGCGCCGAGACGGGCGACAAGACGTCTTCAGTTGGTGAGTCGGGCGACAAGATGTCTTCAGTCGGCGAGTCGGGCGACGAGACGTCTTCAGTCGGCGAGTAGTTTGCCGGCAAAGAGTCGTCTGCTGTAGCCGACGAAGAGGCATCTGCTTCTGCGGTCGGCGAAGAGGTGTCTGCTTCTGCGGTCGGCGAAGAGGCGTCTGCTTCTGCGGTCGGCGAAGAGGCGTCTGCTTCTGCGGGTGGCGAAGAGGCATCTGCGAACGGCGACAAGTCGATCTCTGTTGCAGCCGATGATGACAGCGAGGAGTCGGTCGGCGAAGAGTCGACCTCTGCTGCAGTCAGCAAAGAGGAGCCTGCAGCTGATGAGTCTGGCGTGGGGTCTGCAACCGACGAGTCCGGCGTGGGGTCTGCGGCTGGTCCCAGATCTCTAGCGGCAGGTCTCAGATCTTCTGCGGCAGGGAGGACCTCAGCAGGAACGAGGACCTCTACGACGGAGACCTCAGAGGCGAAAACCCCTGGCGAGACGAGAACCTCCGGTTGGATGAGGACCTCAGATGGAGCAGTGAGAACCTCAGGACTCAGGACCACCTCGGGAACAGTGTCTGCGGAGAGAAAAAGTGACATTGCTTCTGATGGACCTGGTTGGTCGGCGGCTGGTACAGGAAACTGCCTGGTCGCTGGCATGGGAGCTAGTCTGGACGCTGGCATGGGAGCCAGTCTGGACGCTGGCATGGGTCCCAGTCTGGACGCTGGCATGGGTCCCAGTCTGGACGCTGACATGGGTCCCAGTCTGGACGTTGACATGGGTCCCAGTCTGGACGCTGGCATGGGTCCCATTCTGGACGTTGGCATGGGAGCCAGTTTGGACGCTGGCATGGGAGCCAGTCTGGACGCTGGCATGGGAGCTAGTCTGGATGCTGGCATGGGTCCCAGTCTGGACGCTGGTATGGGTCCCAGTCTGGACGCTGGTATGGGTTCCCAGTCTGGACATTGGCATGGGTCCCAGTCTGGACGTTGGTATGGGTCCTAGTCTGGACGCTGGCATGCGAGCCAGGTTTGGTGCAGCTGGAGTGAGTCCCGGATCAGATGCAGCAGTTGGTAAACTCAGTTGTGAAGCAGATGGTGTGCAGAGAGGTGCCTCAGGCTGAGCAGCTAGAATGAGACCCGGGCCAGCTACTGTGGGTGGGCTCAGAGGTGCAACTGCTGTGGGTGAGCTCAGAGGTGCAGCTGCTGTGGGTGAGCTCAGAGGTACAGATGCTGTGGGTGAGCTCAGAGGTGCTGCTGCTGTGGGGGAGCTCAGAAGTGCAGCTGCTGTGGGTGAGCTCAGAGGTGCAGCTGCTGTGGGTGAGCTCAGAGGTGCTGCTGCTGTGGGTGAGCTCAGAGGTGCTGCTGCTGTGGGTGAGCTCAGAGGTGCAGCTGCTGTGGGTGAGCTCAGGATTGCAGCTAGAGTTGAGGAGCTGAGAGGTGTAGCTTCTGCTGACGCTGCTGCTGTGCTGCCAGGTGAACTCAGAGGAGAAGCTGATGAAGACGAGGAGCTGTGATCAACTGATGGTGAGCTGGGAGGTGGACCTGACTGATCACGAGCGAGCAGAAATGAACATAGCACACACCTCTCTCTCCACGCCTGCTCGAACGACTGCCACGCCTCCAGCGAGCTGTCTTTGTTGTCAGCTCCAGTATATGAGGAAATGATTCCCTCAGCAGCGATCGATCTTTCCCACAAAACACTGGAGCTGCCGACTTCCTCTCCCCTCACGGTAGGCGCGCAGGGGCGTGCAGCTTCCTCCTTCAGAAACTGTCTCCCCTCAGTCCCGTCAGAACCGTTGTCAGCCGGGCCGGCACATGGGCTGACACACGCCCCCCCTTCGAAAAGTCCCCCAGCTTTTTTGACAGCCGGCGAGGAGAGACTGAAGGTGGGTGGGGCTGGAACCCGGAAATGTCCACTCGTTTAGACCAGCGGCGACGTGGGCTGAGAGCCGGTACCGAACCTGCCCAGAACCCCTCCGGTTCTGAATCTTCGTCCGAGTCGGACCACATCGATCTGAGCTTTGGAACGTAGGAGGGAGACGGCCAAAAAGCTGTGCGGCCGCCTCTGAGCTTCCACTGTTCCTCCTCCTCGACTAGAAGCGAGGATGAGAGGATCTCCACTTCTGCGCTGCGGTCCCTCCCGACGGTTTCTGTTTGGAATCGGAACATGCGGATGACTATCGGCTCGTTCTGACCTGGGGTCGCGTCCATCAGCCGCTGAGCGGGTCGGCTGTTCCGCCTCTGGGGTTTGCGGTTTCGAGGTCGGGTCATACTGTCACGATTCGGTTCCGGTGGAGCAAGCAAACCCAGAGTGCAGGCGGAACAGGACTTGGAGACTTAGAGTGTAAAATAATAAACACTTTAATTATGAAAACAAAAGACTGACGGTGCAGTTACTTACAAAACAATGTGGAAGTGATGAATGACTCCACCAGACATCAGGGAGAAATAACTATGACCCGACAAACACAAAGGGCAGAATGCTAACTTAAATTCAGACAACTAATTAACTAAACACAAAACACCTGTGATGTAGGGATGGCAACCGACCAGCCGAGGGAACCATCCTGACACCCGTCTTTCTCCTCTCCGAGCCATAATTATTGGCCATTATTATTTTGCATTTTATAATCTTTATGTATTTTATATTTCAATTTGTCACTGATAATGTTTGATCTGTATTGGTTTGTTAAGTGTCCTTGGGTGTCCTGAAAGGCGCTTTTAAATAAAATGATGATTATTATTATTATTATAACCTCTGATCCGCTCGAGATCATTTAATGAAGCCTCCTGCACATCTGGATCATCACTAGATGGGGTGTCACATACGCTGTGCATCGCCCCAGCTCCAAGGTCAAGTTTCAAAGGCCAAGGTCAAAGTCAAAACAAGGCCTTAGCTTGTCCAGGCCATTGCTATGGGTTGTTGCATCCTAGATGGGCTCATGTCGTTCTGCGTGCAGTTTGTCTAAGTGTTCGAGAACAGATACCGGCAGCTGTCCGTCCCATTCTTCACGTAAACAAAATTACTTGATCCAGTTGAACCAGTTCAAAGTTTCTTAACGTCTCCTGACGCTGTGATTTCCTGCAGCGCCAGCGGGCGTCAGCTGAGCGAGGTGTTCATCCAGCTGCCATCTCGAAAAGAGCTGCCAGAATATTACGAACTGATCCGCAAGCCAGTGGACTTCAGGAAGATCAAGGTGAAGTGGTCCTTCTGTGGACATGTTTTTTCTGCTGAGATGAAGAATAGACGAACAATCTTGGGTCCATTTAAATGTCATTAAGTGCAAACCATAATACTTGAGTTCTTTTTGTCTCCCTGCAGGAGAGGATTCGAAGTCATCGTTACCGCAGCCTGGGTGACCTGGAAAGAGACATCATGCTGCTCTTCCAAAACGCTCAGACCTTCAACCTGGAGGGCTCCCTGGTGAGACTCTGTTGCTTCACGTGATGGACGTTGAGATCGTCTCCAGATGTTTGGTCCTTGCTGCTGCTCACACGCCTGTTGTCCCGGAGCGAGTCCGTCCAAAAACATTTAGGATGTGCCACAGGTATCTGATGATGTTTGTTCTGATCAGATTTATGAAGACTCCATCGTTCTCCAGTCAGTGTTCACCAGCCTGAAGCAGACGATTGAGAAGGAGGAGGAGAGTGATGGCGAGGAGAGCGAGGAAGAGGAGGAGGAGCATGAGGACGGCTCAGAGTCTGAATGTAAGTGTTTCAACTCCTTCGTGTTGTCCATGGAGACATTTCAGGTTGAATCCACTGATTATTCCAGGAGTGAAGTGTGGTCTCTCCTGGTCACCTTCATCCTGGCCTTTCTGTAAATGTCTGACTCTGTATGTTCACAGCACGCTCTGTGAAGGTGAAAATCAGGCTGGGCAGGAAGGAGAAAGGTGGCGATCGAGGAAAAGGTCGCAGCAGACGGTCAGGACGGATCCGAGCCAAACCTGTGGTCAGTGACGACGACTCTGAGGACGAGCAGGAAGAGGTGACGACTCATACTCCAGCTGTGATTTGGTTTTACTTTGCTTAAATACATATCACAGCAATCATCAACTCATGGCCCACGGAGCAAATGAAGGCCACAAGCTCAATGCATTGGGTCCGTAAAGTAAATGATCATTCATAAGTCCGTAAAGTAATAAATCATCAATCAGTCCGTAAAGTATTAAATCATCAATCAGTCCATGAAGTAATAAATCATTCATCAATCAGTCTGTAAAAAAATAAATCATTCATCAATCAAGATGATGAATGAATGAAAATCAAAATTTTCCAAGATGGCGCCTATTGTTACGGCTTGCTATCTAACTCCTCTCCTGAACTTTCTACTGCTGTTCGTGTTCTGCCTTTTTTTTCATCGACGATGCATCCTCGCTTCTGGTCTATGATCGCTCAACTCTTCTAAGTCTCCAAGACTCGCTGATCAACACACCGACTACTGGCAAATATGGACATTTTAAGCCTCCTCCACCTCCACCTTTCTTGGCGTCCGTTCCAGCGTACTGTAGTGGACCTACCCAGGGTCAAATTAAGGTTTTTGAACTGTCCAGTGATGACCTTTACTGACCTCTCAGTAAAGCAAGACATTTACTACGAAATTATTCATTTAGCTATAAGCTGATAACATAGTCACCAATAAGAGACTATTTCTATCTTTGATTTTAGGCTGATGTGATCAAATGAATAATTTTATTTGTAAGAGCATCAGTACATTTTAATGTCAGATAAATCAAATACTCTGCTTAATTCAAAATGTTGTACATGGAGGATTTCTCCTCTCCTCTCGAACTTGCATGTGAAGATAAAAGGAACACTTTATCTCATTCATTTTAGCTTGAGCTCAGGACAATCTAGACATCCAGAGACTTTTGTTTTTGTCCTATTTAATAATCAAGCTATTATCATTAATAGGTCCCATATGTAATGCTTAATGACGTTGTTTTAATCAAACCAACAGTATTTTGTTAAAGTGTTAAAGCAAAGGAATCAGTTTTATGATAAAATGCTGACATCTGAAACTAACACTTTATCTTTCTGACAAACTAATCTTTTGACCCCCTTTCAACATGTTGATGTCATCCTCACATCAACTTATGATGCCATTCGGCCAATCAGAAAGAACACATTTTCTGGGTCACGTCTCAGTTAAAACCTTCACATTTTACTTTCAAAGAAGTCTGCTGGAGTAAGCCTCAAACCATGGTCTTCTCCAAAGAACTGATGATCGTCTAGTCACACGCTAAGGACACGTCATTCAGTTAAAGACTTATAACATGCCAAGTTATAAGCCATCTTCAACAGCTGAAAAGCTCTCTTTTATTGACATTCCTTTAAGGAACGTCTTATCTTGAACAACAGCACCAGGAGCTGCCGTTACTTCGGTTCGAGTCAAGGCGCACGTCTGGAGACGCTGAGAATGGTAAACGAACTGACCAAACTGGACCGAGGGAGACTGACCATCTTCACGAGGTAACAAGTCGTCAAATGCTTTGCCAAGGGTACCAACGTGTAGCTTTAATCGGCCGGAGAACTGCCATGTTTCTGGTTAAACACATCAAGATAACTCCCTAAAACTCTTAACTTTTCTTCCTCCATAAATCTTTCCTATTTCTTTTCCCTCTCAACCTAAGCTGGAAACTATATTTTTTAAGTTAAAGAGCCCACAGACTAAATATGCTTAACATCTAATATTTATGTCTGTTGTGTTAAATTTAAGTGTGCTGACGTATTTGAATTGAAAGAAAGTGAAATCATGTCAATCAAGTGTAATGGTGTTAATTTAGTTGATTTATTTTAAATAAATGATAGTGTCTCTTTGACATATCAAACTAAGTTAACGTCTTTGTCACTTAATGGCTTTGTGTATTTATCCATCATAAAGATCACAGAAATATTGGGTAAACTGAAAAAGAACAGAATCCGTGAATTTACTATTCAATCTGAATAAGTAGATTAATTAAGGATAAAGAGGTCAGTATTAATATTGACCTCCTCATTAATTCTTACATCTGGTGGCCCGTAAACGGTTCTGAAAGTTTATTGATATCTGTGGTCTCAGTCATGAACTGTAACGTCATGTTTGCATAAGAGGATCCAAGTTTTAAACTCTTGAGGATAATGATTTTGGCTGGAAGTGTTCAAAGCAGGCAGATTCTGCATGTTTTTATCATTTGAAGCTGAGAGATTGTTATTGTTCAACTCCTTGACACGCTGTGGGAGCTTTTAGGTGAAGTTCTGTCAGCCCGTGGTCTGTGGGGGTGTTCTGGTTCCGTTCGGCCCAGTACGCGCACAGACTCCGGCACAAAGCTTTGTTTGACCGCCGAGTCAAAAGCCTGAAAGCTAATTTAACATCTACAAGATTGCTGTTGTGGTATTTTACATTTTAGAGCTGGTCAAAGAAGCATATAACTGTTAGAACGGTGTCGGATAGTGGTTCTGAAACCCGAGTTCTGCTCCCTTAAAGTGGACGGAACCGACCTTGAACGCGGCTCCGAGAGAGTCCGTGTTTGTTCAACAGCTGCAGTGCTGTGTTACTGAGCGTAACTAAGTTGGCCTGTCTAGGTGTGTTCGCCGCATGTTTCAGAATTTTGGAAAGTTATTTTGTAGCGTTTGAGTTGTTTTAAGAGTCTATAAAGTTGTGGTCTGTTGTGCAAGCTAACGTTAAGCAACGTGTTTTACATGTTTGTTTATGAGCTGTGATTGGATGAAACTAGTACTGGGAGCTGTCAATCACTCTTGTAGCGAACGCTGATTCGCTGTTGTGAGCTGTCAATCACGTCGCACGCCGTTGCGACCAGCCCACTTTGTCGTCATTTCCGGCGCTACATTGGTCGAAGGTGAGAAACTACATTCGCCATTAATGCTTGGAGATTGAACTACATATGCTGTGATTGATTTGTTGACGTCACGTATGTTGTAGCGAGCTCCGCCTCGCTCACGTAAGAAGCTGGTGACGCGCTACGCACGCTGCGTTGGCCCGCCCATTCTTGTCGTCATTTCCTGATGCACATTGAGTGACAATCAGACGCAGTTCACACACACACACGCTGACAGAACAAACTGAGTTTCACTGAGAGTTTAAACATTCTTTAAAGCCATCTGAACTGTCTAACAACATAGATTTGTCTCTGAGAAGTACGCGGTTCGAGCGTTTATCACTGATACACTAGAAACTAACTCTGACAAGGTTGTTTTTAGTTTAAATACTGATTAAAAAAAAAATCAGTTTCCTCGTGATTAAAATTAAGACTCGAAGCTGTTGGTTAGAGGACGTTGACAGATGAGTTTTCTTAAAAAACATCATAAAAAGTCAGCATTTTATGGTGAGTTACCAGCTTTTAATTTTGTTCTGTACACAAACAATAGCTCCTGTTTATTTTAAATAAAATATTTAGAATAACAGAGGTACGGACAAACATTTTTGCTTATTTTAAATACAAAGAATTTAAAATAACAAACAAAAGTACAGTTTTCACTCCAGATAACTAAAAGAATTTTTACTTTCTCTTCCTTTCTCTGACACATCATCTTCCACAGTTGTCCTGTGCACATTTAAACTTTCCTGTTTATTTCAAATAGTGAAAAGTTTAGAATAACGAATACAGAACATCTTTTATTTTGATTTTCACTGAAAATCCAGATAAAAGATGGCAGGCACAGAGGGTGAGACCCCTGACACCTCTGATACAGGGCAGCCTGTGCCACCTCAAGGCCACGACCCGACCAAAGCAGATTGGATCGAATGTGCCTTATTTTCACTCACAGGGCCCATCACAAACTACCATGAAGAGACACAGTTGATGGAGGAAGCAGATGTGGACAGTGCATTAAAAACTGTAACAGCTGGAACCACAACGGCTGAAAAGAAAGCAGACAGAGATAAACGTTTGGCTAAATTAAGCCTTCTGTTAAAGGCCAAGCTAGACTTTGAAACTGCTGTACGCCGGGCTGTCTCTACATCATGTTTAACAGCACAAATGGAGGTTGCCGCTTTACAGCAGGAGGTAAAGAGTTTAACACAGTCGAGTATTCATCCAAAAAAAAATATATATATATATAAAATTTTTTAAAAATGAAGCCATCCAGAATAAGAGGAAAGAAAGTTTTCAAAAGCAACATCCCAGAATGAAAGTAGCAGCTACTCCAACATGCAGCCACCTTGAGCCATTCGTAGAAATATTATCTATTAGCTATCAGTCTATTATTATTATCATTATAGAACTATTAATTATTTATAGTTTTGAAAAGCTGCTTTAAATTAGCTTAGCTAGGATATAAACTGTAAAACAATTTTATTTTTAAATCCAACTCTAATGAAGTTTTAGAATGTTTAACGCTATTTTACATATAATCTGCTCATACAAACTCATGTTCGTGCTGCTGTTTATTCCCACTATATTAAGCTTAGTGTATTACTAGTTGATGTTTTTCTTAGTTAATTCTAGATGTTATTACTGTTTTTCTCTTGCATTTGTTGTTGGATGTAACTGGGACCCCGTGTACATAATCTCGTTTTCATCACATGTACCACATGCGGTGCAAATGACAATAAAGACTCTCTGACTCTGATAAAAAATTATTTCAGAATCTCTTTCTTGCTGAAAATGTTAATAAGATTTATAATTTATATAAAACTGAACAGAAAATCATTCGAAGGAAAAAAGTTGTTCTTTTAGTGTATTTCAATGCTCCTACGCATACATACTTTTTTTTTTTACTTTTATTGAAACAGCTTTAAAAAAAAAACTCCTTTAATTTTATGAAGGCATTCAAAACTAAAACTATCCATTAGCAGCATCGGGCTTTCCACATTTGAGCAAACTCAAGATAGTTTCATTCTTTCAGCATCATCTTCTATTTTCATCATTTTCTAACAGAAGGATGCAGTTAGAAACCCCGCATTCAAATATAAAATACTGACTGGCAAAGATAACTTGGTGTGGTTGGAAAACGCACTTCTGCATTTATACAAGAGAACATCTCCACAACGGCCTGGAGCTGTGCGTAAAACTTGCTGGAAAAGCCGAGAAAAAATCAAACCCAGGGAGTCAGTGCATTTCTTAATTATGACACAAAATGGTCAAAATAAAAAATGAAAGCATCAAGAAGCATGCAGTTTAATATAACATTTTGGTCATTACTGGAATTATAAAGGGCTTGTTCTGATGATTGCTAAAGAAAACAATATCTTGAAGTCTTCATTAAGCTTGAATGTGCAGAAGCATAATCTGTATTTAAAGTACTTACATAATTATTTCATGTTCCGTTATGAGAATAACCAGATATGATAATCATTGTTCTGGTATTATCATGAAAAATGTCAGATTTATTAGTGTCTGTTTTACTTGCTGCAGATGTGGTCAATAAAATACAAATGTTATGCAAAATTAAACCACTAGAGGGCAGCAAACCCCTGTTTTCTGTTTTCTCTCTGGCCTTCAGCCCATTGATCACCTCAGAGCTTGACTGGATTAAAACTGATCTTTAGGACCAAAGTGAGAGACTGTAATTTAATTTTCTCCACGCCTTATTGATGACACGCTCGATAACAGACTGTCGGCCGAGCTCCGAAAACTGGAAGTAATTTAACTTCCAGGAAGAAGCGGTTTGGCGAAAAATAGTGGCATGTTTTCCCATCTGCAAAGTTCAAGAAGCTTTCAAGGAAAATATTATTCCTGCCTCTGACTGTGTGTGGTGGAGTACGTGTGTGTGTTTGTGAGTGTGTGTGTGTCTGTGTGTGTTTGTGGCAAATGATGAAGAGTGAAGCAGGCCTGACTCTCTCCTGCCTGAGAGAAATGATCACAATGATTAATGCAGAACTGAGAGGCCTGTGGAGAAGGTATACAATTGAAAGATCAAGAGAGCTGAGCACTGGGATGGGGGACAGCTGGTCTCTGAGGTTCTCACAACCGCAAACAGCTTCCAAGAACAGGAGAAGGCTGGTCGGGGGTGCCTGATGGAGGGAGGGCCACACTTTGGGAAAAGTTGAATGTTGTACGAAAATTTGATCAAACCGAAAACTAAAGTGGTTTCATGGAAACATATGTCTTAAAAAAGACAACAAGATGAGCAAATTCATGCAAATTTAGAAAATTATGCTTCTACAGTTCAAGTTAGATTCTTTGTTTTCAAGTTCTCATCAATTTTGCTTTAAACTTTTCTCAATATAGATTATTATTTTTTTATTATGTCTATGTGTTTGGGGGAAGGGGAGTTATGTGAGGCGTGTAGCAACTTGTTTAAAAATTATTTAATGTAAAAGAAAGTGCAATCACAAATTGCACAGTTCATTTAGAATCGTGTGGTTTGGGGGATCATGTCAAAATTATATCCTTTTTTAAAAAAGTCTGCAAACATTAAACTAAGTACCAATTAATAAAAAATAAATAAATATAAAATATTATTTGAGCAATGCAGAACAAAACTGCTTTAAATAACTGAGACAGAACATTCTGATGCATGTTTCTGGGCTTTTTTATTTTATTTTTATATGACTGGACCATTTGTTTCCAGACGAGATAAGATAAGATAGAACTTTATTGATCCCTCGGGAAATTGTTGACAAGTAGTAGACAAGATTTAAGAAACAGATAAGTTAAATATCCATCCATAGCTATTTCCTTTGCAGGGATCACTGGTGCCCATACTTAACCATCACTGTGCAAGAGGTGGGGTACACCCCTGGACAGGTCGCAAGTCCAACACTGGGCCACATAGAGACAAACAACTAATCACATGCTCACCTTTTTAATCTGTGAGAAAACCCAGGCATATGTGGCAAAAACATACAAACTCCACACAGAAAAGGTCCCCAGGCTGGGACTTGATCCGGCAACCTTCCTCACTGAGTGGCAACAGCTCTACCAACTGTGCCACCATCACACCGCCACTAGATACTAGACTTTTCACAAAGATGGAAAATGAATTTAAATGTAATAAATAAACTGAAAAAATTTAAACATTAAATCTCAGTAAAACTTTTTCTATACTTTGATGTAAAATATGTATGAAAATTTAAAGTGGTGTAAATAAAAACAGATTTTTTTTTTCCATCCATCCATTATCTTCCGCTTGTTCCGAAGTTGGGTTGCGGGAGCAGCAGTTTGAGCCGGGAGGCCCAGACATCTCTTAGCACAGCCACCTCTTCCAGTTCTTCTGGGAGGACCCTAAGACGTTCACAGGCCAAACAAGAGACATAGTCTCTCCAGTGTGTACTGGGTCTTCCCCGGGGTCTCCTCCCAGTCGGACATGCCCGAAGCACCTCCCTAGGGAGGCACCCATGGGAGCATCCTTACCAGATGCCCAAACCACATCAACTAGCTCCTCTCCATGTGGAAGAGCAGCAGTTCTACTCCGAGTCTCTCACAGATAACTTTTCACCTTATCTCGATGGGAGAGTCCAGCTACCCTCTGGAGGAAACTCCTTTCAAATACCTGTATCTGCAATCTCATTCTACCCAGAGCTTGTGACCATAGGTGAGGGTAGGAACGTAGACTGACTGGTAAACAGAGAGCTTTGCCTTACAGCTCAGATCCATCTTCACCACAATGGACTGGTACAGAGTCTGCAATACTGCAGATGTTACACCAATCTGTCTGCCAATCTCACGTTCCATTATTCCCTCACTCATGAACAAAACCCTGAGATACTTGATCTCCTCAACTTGAGGCAGATCCTCACCCTCGACCTGAAGAGAGCAATCCACCCTTCTCCGACTGAGGACTACGGCCTCAGATTTGGAAGTGCTGATTCTCATCCCAGCCGCTTCACACTTGGTTGCGAACCGCTCCAGTGAGAGCTGAAGATCATGGCACGATGACGCCAACAGGACCACATCATCTGCAAAGAGCAGAGATGGAATCCTGAGGCCACCGAACCGGAATCCCTCCACCCCAATGATGCACCAAGAAATTCTATTCATAAAAGGTATGAACAGAATCGGTGACAACTGGCAGCCCTGGCGGAGTCCAACTCCCACCCTGAAGGAGTCCGGCTTACTACCGGCAATGCGAATCAAACTCTTGCACCACTTGTATAGGGAATGAACAGTCTGTAACAATGGGTCCCCAGTCCCATACTCACATAGCCCTACCCCACAGTGTACCCCGAGAAACACAGCCAAATGCCTCCATGTCCACAAAACACATGTAGCCTGGATGGGCAAACTCCCATGACCCCTCAAGGATCCTAGTGAGGGTAAAGAGCTGGTCCAGTGTCCCACGGCCAGGATTGAACCCACGTTGTTCCTCCTGGATCTGAAGTTCGACCAACGATCTGACTCGCTTCTCCAGTACCCCTGAATAGACCTTACCAGATAGGCTAAGGGCAGTGATGCCCCTGTTAATGGAGCACACCCTCCAGTCCCTCTTTTTGGAGTGGACAACCACCACCCCAGTCTGTCAATCCAGTGGTACTGCCCTCGATGTCCACATGATGTTGCAAATGTGTGTCAACCAAGACAGCTCCACAATGTCCAGAGCCTTAAGGAAATCAGGATGAATCTCATCATCCGCCCCTAGCACCCTTCTGCCATGGAGCTTTTTAACTGCATCGGTGACCTCAGCTATACGGTTATGGACAGACCAACCCCAAAGCCCCTGACTCTGCTTCCCCCATGGAAGACGTGCCAGTGGAATTGAGAAGGTCAGAGAAGTATTCCTTCCACCTCCTACAACATCACTGGTTGAGGTCAACAGCACCCCACCTTCACTGAACTTTTGCCTCATCAACAGCCAAGGCTGCAGAATGCCTGGCCCTCCGGTACTCTTCAACATCCTCTGAAGTCCCACAGCCAACAAGGACAGATAGGCCTCCTTCTTCAGCTTGACAGCCTCTCTAACCCTGGGGTGTGCACCACTGAGTTTGAGGATGGCCACCGCGAGAAGCACTGACAACCTTGCGGCCGCAGCTCAAGGCAGCTACTTCAACAACTGAGGTGAGGAACATGGCCCTCTCGGACTCAATGTCCCCGCCACCGCTGGGATGTGATTGAAGCTCTCCTGGAGGTGTGAGTTGAAGATCTTTCTGACAGGTTCTTCTGCCTGGCATTCCCAGCAAACAAACTATGACCAGCACAGAAGTCCAACAACAGAACGCCGCTGAAGTTCTTATCAGAGAGACCATTCCTCCCAATCACGCCCCTCCAGGTCACACTGTCGTTACCCACGTAGGCATTGAAGTCCTCCAGCAGAATAAAGGAGTCCCCAGCTGGCACACCTTCCAGCACCCCTGCCAAGTACTCCAAGAAGGCTGAATACTCTGAACTGCTGTTAGGCTCATAGGCACAAACAACAGTCAGAACCCGTCCCCCCACACGAAGATTGGGGGCTAAGAGTAGATCCACACCATGGGCAACTCCAGTGGAATAAGGTCCAGCCCCTTTCAAGGAAATTGGTTCCAGAGACCATGCTGTGCATCGAGATGAGCCCAACTATATATAGTCGGTACCTCTCAACCTCGCACAAGCTCAGGCTCCTTCCCCACCAGAGAGTCCAAGAGCCAGCTTTGATAAGCCAGGGTCAGAGCACCAAGGTCCCTGCCTTCGGCCACTGCCCATGACATCATGCACCTGACATATGGACCCTGCTATGGGTAGTGGGCCCACAGAAAGACAAACCCATGTTACTCATTCGGGCTGAGCCTGAATCGCTGAAATATTCTGGATATTTCTTGATAAAGCATGTTTTATTTCACTTATGAATGCTGAGTTTCTGAAAATTAGGATTTTGTTTAACTTTCTCAACACTAAGTGTCCAAGAAAAGCACCTACGGCCAAGTGGCCGACTTTACACAATTGTTGATGGAATTGTTTAGTCTGTGTCAATAATTTGATCTATTCTGTTTATTTACCAGTAGTTTATGTCCTCCTTTGTTCTTCTTTAAACTTTGTCACGTATCTGTTTCTCATTGTTATTGAGCACAGCTTTCTCTTACCTGCTCACCTTCAGCAGCAATTAAATCTCCAGTTTGTCTTCATTCCTGGTCAGATCTGTTTTACCCCTGTTTCCTGGTCCCTGCAGCTTTTTACCTTTTTAAGTTAGAAGTTTCAAATGGTTCAGACTTTATCTTTTTTCTTGTCAGATCAGTAGTTAAGTCTGCTTGTTTTTCTGGCTTACACACTTCTTTACACCTTTTTTTTTTTTTTTTACTTAACCATTACAGCAACAGCAAATCAAATAGGAGCAACTTTACAGTGATATTTTAGTATTTATTACTGCAGTTACAGTTATTTTATTTTTATTTTTTTAAACAAGACACTCAAAGTCCACTTGTCAGAATCATATAGTATATTTTTGAATGGTAAAATATTACATCCATTCAAATTGTGTTCATGCTTCAAAATTTGGTTAATGGGTTTGAAAATGGTTCCTGGGAAAAAGTAGTTTTATCGTTTAAGTTGCTCTATTCACGCTACAGTATTCAAGGTTTTCTTTCTTCTCTTTATTACAGTGTCACTTCACCCTATTTATTTATTACCGTATTTTCCGGAATATAGGTTGTGGCTTTTTGCCTAATTTGCATGCCCTGCGACCTACAGAGAGGTGAGACCTATTTATGGATTTTTTTCCCATATTTTTAGACCAATTTTTGGCTCAGATGGGACCGTTTTTCATTTTGGCAGAAAATGGTGCAGTACCACTTTGTCCACTAGGGGGACACTTCCAGAGAGTCCACCGACCGTTTCCAGCTCATGTGTCCGAAAAAAGCCTCCTCTGCTCGGACTGACTCTGTCGCTGCCCGGCCTCCTGTTCTGGAGGTAACTACTGTTAGCTGTTTGTTAGCAAGATAAGTCAAGAACCACAGGACAGATTTTTATCAAACTTACAGAATGTAATCACTGTACTGTATGGACATTTACAACTGACTAGCTTTATGAGATGTTTGAGATTTAAAAAAAAGATCTTTTTAGCTTCGTTGTTAGCGGTTAGCTACCGTAAACAGATATCCACTATTTAGATAAATAGCTCATAAACCACTCGACGGATATTTTTTCTGCTCACAGAGTGTAATTATATGGGTTTAATTTACAAACTGTCGCCCTGTATGAAACATTTTAGATAAAATTAGATTTTTTTAATTCGTTTTCTTAGAGACAAAATCGTCTCGTGTTAGCTTCCGTTTTATTTCCGTGTATATTTTAGCAAATAGCTGATAAACCACTCGGCTAGTAAACCGCTAACCCTTGTGCTATAATGTCAGCTATAATTTTTAGCAAACAAATAATTGTTTTTAAGTGTTAATCTTCTTAAAAGCCTTGCTGTGCGCTCCTGTGGCAGACATTTGCAACAGAGCTAAACACTCGGTCCATATTTTCGGGTTGTCTCAGCGGTGACGTGTTACGTCGGCGGTGATGTAGGTGCAGCCTATATTTAGGTGCGACCTGTTTATGGATTTTTCCAATTTTTTGGCAATAATTGGACAAAACGACCTATATTCCGGTGCGACTTATAGTCCGGAGAATACGGTATGTTGTTTTACCTAGCAAAATGTTATTTTAAAGTTAAATGTTGTAAATGCTTATTTTGTGCTCTTTAGACTTACAAGTAGATGTGACTTTAAAGGGGAAAAAAACCCAGAAAGAAAGCAGGAAGAACAGAGTAAGTTGTAAAATTCATTACATTATCCCACACATTGACAATAATTTAGATGATGTACTTCACTATGCTCCGGTAGAGAAAACATTTTGTTGAATTTGATGAGAATTTGGTTCAAGTTTGATCTGAAAAGTCTGCTGTGGCTTTAGTAGCATCATGTATTCTCCATTTGGAAAATATTAAATAAAATCTTGTAGAATAAAATAAAATAATCTAAAGTTGTACAAGACTTTGTCTTCCTGAATACATTATATAAGTAATCAAAATTTGTAGTTTTTTTTTTTAATTAGCATTCCTTGAAGCCTTGCCACCTTGCACGTGCAGTCTATTGAACTCTTAAGTGTCTGGGGTGACTTTCAGCCACTAACACGTGCAATTTTAGCTCAATACAGTAGTTGTGAAATAGACAAAGTTACAGTCATTTCTGGGTTTGCTAAGGTTGTTTAGCTGTGGTGGCCATTTTAAGCCAGGTCTCAAGACAAGACAATAGACAATTGAAGAAGAAAAAAAAAATTGGACCTACGAGGACGTATCATGAGAAAACATTTTGCCAAGTTTACAACCTTCGTCTCCACAATGTCTGGAGTCTCCACCCAACTTATGTGTGCAAGGTGATGACACATTCTTTTAATCAAGTGCACACACCTCCACTTTATGTCGCCGTGGTGTAATCAGGAGTCTAATTGTTATATTTATTGTTTCTTTTGATATATTGCCTCCTGAAGACAGAAGGATTTTGCAGGAGGAAAATGCACCACCATGCTGACGTGTCTGTCGTTGAACAGCAAAATCAAACGTTTTGATCAAGTTACATATTTACATGTCAGAGAAGGGGTCTGACCCTCGAGGATGTACAATGATTAACCAACGTCGACGCCGGTAGTTTTTTTTCTTTTTCACACCCTATAGCTGCGGCCCTATTGCAACACATGTGCCCGGAGGAGGATTGTTTGGAAAATGTCAGGCACTCGTTTTGACGTGAATTGTGATTTCACTAACGAGGCTGTCAGGCTTTGAGAGAGGCCTGTCTAGATAACTTTTGACACCCGGCTAATTAGGCTTTTCTAAAATGGTGTTCTTAGCACAAAGGTGTGGAGAAACTCTCAGCGGGCTGCACGCTGCCGATTTCCAGTCACATGAGTGTGTATGTGTTTGAAGGGATCTAATACTTAGCTGTCATGTTTCCTGACTTCTAATGACTCACTGTCTTTTTTTAACGTTTGTTTTGATAGATGGGTAGGTGGAAAGATGGATATTTTCTCATTGAGACAATAGCTCCCAGCTGTGGTGTGTGTGTGTGTGTGTGTGTCCTCAGAGAGCCTATTCTCTCCCACTCAGGTCACATCTAAACAACAGAACAGGGTCAGGACCATACAAGATGAAACCATTATGATGCTAGTAGGACTCCGGGGTGGAATCGTGGCCAGCCGTTATGAATACCAGGTTTCATAGAAAAATACTTCAAATGATGCTCAGCTGCCAAGAAGAAGAAGAAAAAAAGAGGAAAATCAGTGGAAAGTGTGGGCTGAGAGGTGCAAGGGAATCTTAGCATATCTACAAGTGTGCATGTGTGTGTGAGCCATGTGTTTGATGACTGTGTGTAGGTGTTAGGGGATATTTTGGCTGCAGCAGGGGGATTCAGGCATTAGAGAGGCTTTCATCATTAAATGGGATAATCTTTTTATCCCCATCTGAAGGAAGGAGGAGGGAAAAGGGGTGCCCTTGCACACCAGTGGAACTTTATAACCTGTTTGACATGTCTTGCATTAACACACACACACATATATGTTAAGATTATGCAGACAGGGTATCTGGTCAGACAGGTTAAGACAAGCTGTAGGAACATCTTTTCATTATGTAACAGCCATTCACATGGAGAATTATGGGCTTATCCTTCAGCTGCAAGAGACTACATGTCTCTGTGTGCGGTGTGTGTGTGTGTGCTGCCATGCTTCCCATGTCAGTCATTATAATTTCTGCTTATTGAAGCGTCTTCAGAAAATGCTGACTGAAAATATTTGCTGCAATTTGTACCATCTCTTCTAAGTCAAGTGGTTTGTGATAGGATACTAGACTCGGGCCCCAGACATTTTTGAATGAAGTACTGTAGATGTCATTTCCTGCATTCTGGTGTATTTTAATGGGTTGTTTAACATCTTGTTCCACCTACATAAGTAACACTTGATTCAATAACTGCGGTATTATAGAGTTAATGGCACAACAAAGCCTGACCAACAGCTCTCCTTGTGTTTTTATTTTGTTAAAAAGAAGAAAAAAAATCTTCAGAAAATGCTGACTGAAAATATTTGCTGTAATTTGTACCATCTCTTACTCAGGACCCTCTGGATGAAAATATAAGCCAGAGCTAAAAGATCATATTTATAATAATAAAGTTTCATTATTTTAATAATTAAAGACTACTTTCCGTTTTGACCACTGGAAATAGGCACAAGCTCCCTGGACTCATCAGGATCAAACATCAATGGATGGCTGGATGGATGGATGATGGTTGGATGGCTTTGTGGTCAAACATCTGTTTTGTGAGAAAAATAAAAATGAAACAGCACTTTCACCTGTTTTTCTTCTTTCTTTCTTTTTTACCTTCCATGAAGAAGAACAAGAAACAAAGGGAGGAGGCCACGTGTTTACTTATGTTAATAGAGTTTCTCTGAACCAAGAAAGCCTAAACTGTCTGAACAGGTCAGACTTCTGTGATGGACTGTCATAATACAAAGTAGAACCAGCTCTGTGAGACCTGCTTCAATGTGCAGCTCTGAAATCTGATGGTATTTTCAAATGTCTTGTATTTCATGAAATGTGTTCCTTTTTTCCCCCCAATGTGTTGATGTAATTTTTTGCAGTATTCTGTTGACACTTTTGTTATTATTTGTTATTGTTGTTGTGAAATGTATTTTTTCTTTAAATGCTGCATTTCATGAAACGTTGTGAAGTTTTCTGAACTATTTGCAGTTGTGTGAACCATAAAATGACGTATGTGACAGATGCTGAATGAAGTGACGTTTATTATCAACTTTACCATCTTGGCTGTCATCAGTGAGCCTAACTTAGCATTTTGTCTGTAACAACAGTTTTTTTTTTATCAGCCTATAAGAATCTGTATCAGGAAGTAAAAATAGGATTTACAAATGCTTTTCAAAATAAAAGTAACATTCCTTGAAGCAATGCATATCATCTTCCATTTCGCATGCCAAAGTTTTAAACAAAGGACTCATGAGATCTTTTAGTGATCAGAATATGTGTTGGAAAGGACTCCCAGCTGTTAAAACACCAAATTTTAGCTCAATATCGGTAAAACTGGCTGAGTTAGTGACAGTTCTATGTTTTACTGTATGTGCATCAATAACCAATTAACAGGTCTTCTCAAAAATCTTCTTTTGGCTTTTCCCTCTTCAGGAGTTGCCACAGCAAGTCATCCTCCTCCATTGCACTCTGTCCTCTGCATCCTCTGTCCTCAGTCAAACTACCTCCATGTCCTCTATAACCGCATATAACACATTATAACACAGGGCCGGAGTCTGTCTCATTTTCAGCCAAAGATGGTATATTGCTCTTTCTCAGAATGAAACCAAGTTGCCGCTCACAAATTGTCACATCTCGTCTGAATCTGGCTTCCACAACTCTCTCCCAGATCTTCATCGTGTGGATCATCAACTTAACTGCTCCTAGTTGCTACAACTCTGTACATCACCCTTGTGCATAAAAATGGGCACCATTCATTCAACTTTTATTTATACAGGTTAGTCTCATTGAGCGTCAAGAACTCATTTACAAAAGAGAGCTGTTTTACAAAGAATGATGACAAGAGTGATGACAACCAGATGACACAACACACTTCTCCATTCCTCGGGCATTTTCTCGCTCTCTAATATGCCATTAAATATTTGAGTAAAAAAACTCACTGTCATCACTCCAAGACATTCCATATCTCTGTATATCATCAGGTCCTACTGCCTTCTCCTTCTTCATTCTTTTCAGAGTTTTCCAAACTTCACCCTCACTAATCTTTCCCACTTCCTGGTCCACAACTTCTATGACATATATTTGTCTTTCCCTTTCATTCTCTTCATTCATGAGTCCTTCAAAAAAACTCATTCCAACTTCCCGCCACACTCTCCTCACTTGTTAGAACATTATCATTCCTAAGCCTATACAGGTAGTCCTCGACTTACGACGGTCTCGAGTTACGATGTTTCGCGGTTATGACGCATCTCCCATAAAAATAAAAATAAAATTGAAAAAAATTTATTTTGAAAAGCCGAGTTACACAGTTTCCGGTTTTACGTAGTAAACGTAGTTGCGGAGGAATTCTGCCCTGTACTCTCTAAAGCCCCTTTCATAAGACAGCTCAGTCTGGGCCTGATGCGTGTTCGGTCCTCCAACAAGCATTCAGAAAAAACACGAAGGCGGATTGGCGAGTAAATTTTACTCGCCTCTGATGCGCCCCTGATCCGCCAGCAGAGGTAGACGTCAGGCCCGGATCTGTCAACTTGTGAAAGGTGTCGGGCTGCTGCGGCTTAAAATTGATTTGAATAATGACGTACTCTCCCACGTACTCTCCCGGCGCACACTGTTGCGCTGTATTTAAATGTGTAAACAAGAATATGACATTTGTATTTCGCTTGCGCATCACTCGCTATTCTTTGCCAAATCTTTTTTTTTTTATTGATCATCACGGAAATGGTTAATTGGGGTGAGGCAGAGACCCGTGTACTCCTGTCTCTGCGCGCAGAGGAGGAAATTAATATTAAATATCCCTTACCGGCACAGTGAAGGAAGGATGTTTACAGACAACTCTGCGGTCCCACTTTAAACACGCAGGCACCACTTCCTCTGAGCTGCAGAATTTCACCACGCCTCTTTTCAACCCGCGCTGCAAATCGTTTTGTGAATGCTCCATTGAGGGCGGGCCGTGGCCGGATTCAACGAATGACCCGGGGAGGATTAAAGCCGGACTGGTCTGTGCGGCAATTGCGCGGATTTGACTTATGAAAGGGGCTTAAAAAAGCTAAGTCTGGTCCTCTGGACATTCAAAAAACAAAACAAAACTGTACTGTGAACCAGTGGACCAACCAGCAAACTGGTTGGTCCACTTAAGTTGTTTACTTGGTGGGGTAACTTCAGTGTACTTGGGACTACTCTGACTGACGAAGCCCTCTGGAGTGAGGGTGAAACGTTTCTACTAAAAAGAAACTGTCCAGATGAACTGATTGAGAATGAGCGGATTTGATACCTGGACTATTGAGAATGAACTTTCTTGTACAGTACTGTGAATGCGATTTTACGTCGTAAACGAATAGAGAAAACAGAGGATGGACCGAGCTGGACGGCGGTTTTACGTTGTGAACGAATGGAGAATACGGAGGAGGGACGGAAGAAGCGGCTTCACCAGCATACCAGTAGGAAATTAACTCTTTTTCCCTTCATTATGGCTCCCAAATGTACCGGTATGTGTTTTTTGATAATTATGTAGGGTACTATGTTAGGATAGGCTAAGTGCTTGGTAAGATACAGTACTGTACGTATAAGGTACAGTATGTACAGTATTTTGACTTACGTCAAAATTCGGTGGAACGGATCTCCATCGTAATTCGAGGACTACCTGTATCTAACAATCCTAACCCACTGCACATCCTTTCCAGCCTGATCCCTCTGTCTTGTCAATCAGTACAATCAGTACCCTCTTTAGTGTCCAGCCTCCCATACAACACATCATACACCTTCTGTTTTGTCTTTGCTACCTCTTTCTTTGCTTTATGTTGCATCTCCTTATATTCCTGTCTCCTCTCTTGTCCTCTTACTGTCGTACTTCTTCTTGGCTATCCTCTTTCTTTGAATAGTTTCCTGCAGACCATTATTTCACCATCAGGTTTCTTTATATCTTCTCTGTACCTTCCTACTGGTCGCTCTGATTACTGTTGCTGAAGTAGGCCAGTCATTTGGAAGCTCTTTCTTACCACCCAGAACCTCTAACAGTTCCTCTTTGAATTTCTCACAACATTCTTTGTTCTTCATCTTGCACCATTTAGGCTTCTTCTTTGATTTTACTCTTTTGTTCTCTTCTTCACAACAACAGTCATTCTACACACAACCATTTGATACTCTTTGGCCACGCTCCACCTGTCACAACCAGTTTCCAATCACCCTCAGGTTTCCTCTTCTACACAGAATAAAGTCTACCTGTGTACTGTACTCCTTCCTCCACTCTTGTAGGTCACTCTATGTTCCTCCCTCTTTTGGAAATAAGTGTTGACTACAGCCATTTCACTTATCTTGGCAATTCACCACCTATGTCCTTCCTGGTTTATTTCCTTGAACCAAACCTACCCATCACTTCCTCATCCCCTCTGTTTCCTTCACCAACATGTCCATTCATGTCTGCTCCAATCACAACTCTCTCCTCCCTGGGAATACTCTATCACTTCATCCAGATCCTTGCAAAATGTATCTTTCTCCTCTACATCACATCCAACCTGTGGAGCATAACCACTGACAACGTTTAGCAACAAACTTTCTATTTCTACCTTCAGACGCATCACCCCTGAGATGACTTCTGTTGTGACTTGGCGCTGTATAAATAAACTAAACTGAATTGAACTGAACTGAATCTGACACTCTTTTTTATCTTTACAGCATTCCTAGCTAACTCCTCCTTCAAGGTCCACTGACATGATTTTTTTACTATTCATAAAATTGCTCAATATATATATATATA
>JBBPBX010005255.1:33511-45510 GCA_038048925.1 Garcialebias charrua | reverse complement strand
GGTAATGTGTTATTCTGAGCCCTATACATAACTGATAAAATACTATAATATACCAAATCATGGAATTTCAATAACTTCAATTGATAAAATAATGTGATAAAGTAATGTAAAAAAAATATTGAACCCTTTTAGATGTTTCCCATTGTGTTTATATTGCCCATTTTTGAGAGTAGATATAAGAAACATTCACAGACTGACTAAAAATCAGCTGAATACAAATACACTTCTCCCTGGTAATCTCTACACATTATAAATTCCAAATCATAAATATGAATGTGTGTTTTGCATTTTGTTTTATGCACAAGCTGTGCGAGTGAGACTGTGCCCAGAAATGAGTGTTTTGTTTTGCCTCCTGCCTGCTTCCACTGCTATCTTTGTCACTGTGGGCTGAGATAGCCTCTTTTTTTCTGATCCAGTCAGATTAGTTGAGATCCGAACAGATCCTGTCTGATCCACACTGCACAGCGGCCTCTAAACATGCTCCTATCTATGTTTTAACATGCAAAATCAAAGAGCAGCTAAGACTGAAGTTGACACGGTGCTTTATAAATAATGCAACACAAAGTGCATGGAGGAATGTTAAAACAGTTTGAACTTCGGAGAACATTGTGTCTTGTTTTAAGGTCATGTAGAATCACTGACTTGTCTTTCACTTGTTATGACACCTGTTATCAATCCTTCAAAGTTCACAGAATAAAACACGTCCATCATTGAGGTCTCTGTGCAGAAAACACCGGAAACTAAAACAATTCAGTTTTGGCTGAAACCTTTAAATAATTACATTTGTGTTCAACTGTGCTGCAGCTGAACCCGTTCTGAAGTAATGAAAACATGAATAAATCACGTTCTCTACAGACGAAGTGCCTTGAAATTACTTTTCTAGAGACCAGATTAAAAGTCGCAATGTACTTTAAAAGTTTAACAATTTTCTGAGTGCCTAAATGAATGCTGCATCGCATTACATGCTTGTTAGATGTTACTGGAACTCTGAGATTATCCACAGATTTAAAAAAAAAAGATGCTTGCAACAGAAACTAGTTTTTGTGCTCATGTTGCCAAAGGCATTTGTGCTTTTCTGTGAGTTTTCATGTGTGTCAGCAGCAGTGAAAGGCAGACCGGTCCTCATGCAGCATCTGGCAGACCTTGTTGCAGCTCCTGTGCTTCTGATACCTCCTGTATGTGGACTTTCGGAACCGGAGATTTGCGCATTATGTCTGCGACAGATGGTGCGGTGCGGCGCTGACGTCACATGTGCGTTGGGTAATGCTCTAAAAAAAGCGCTAAAATGTCAACATACCTGCTCTGACATGATTCCCAGTCGACATTTTCCTGCGTTTTATTAACTTTGTAAAACCAACACTAGCCTGGCCCTCGCCATTCCTGCACAGCTCCGCTCAATTCTCATTTCCCTTCACTGCACAGTCTGGGACTTCACCCACCCACAAGGATTTCTCCGGTAGATTTTTGTTCGGACCAATCAGAGAACAGAAGGGGTGGAGTTTTGGACCCTAACCCACGCCCCCACCAGTCCCAGCGCGCAGAGCCCTATAAAAGGGCTCTGCCAGCGCTCAGTCAGCGAGCAGCGGCATGTTCTCATTCAAAGCGATGCAGAACTGTTTTATATGTGACACAAATTTATTAATTTCCCCTTCTTAATCCCTTATCTGGAGTTTTCTTTTGTTTTTTCCCCCAAAAGTTAAGTAATCGCTCCCTCGTCCTCCTTCTCCTCCACCCTCCTGCTGAGTAAAATGAACACGGAAATGCCTCAGGTTGTCACGAGAATTAAACTCGGGTTTTAGTTGCTGACCGAGTCCCATCAGATTTTCTGGTGTTTTGGTGAGCTGGACCAGCGATCCATGGTTTGATTTTATTGTATTAAAACGTTTTATAACATATAAACACAGAATTTGCGCAGCGAGAGAAACGCTGCAAGAGGCGGAGCAGCTGTCAGTCAAGTTCACCAGAGCACGGCATCATTCAAAGCGATGCAGAACTGTTTTATATGTGACACAAATTTATTAATTTCCCCTGCTTAATCCCTTATCTGGAGTTTTCTTTTGTTTTTTTCTCCCAAAAGTTAAGTAATCGCTCCCTCGTCCTCCTTCTCCTCCACCCTCCTGCTGAGTAAAATGAACACGGAAATGCCTCAGGTTGTCACGAGAATTAAACTCGGGTTTTATTGCTGACCGAGTCCCTGCAGATTTTCTGGTCTTTTGGTGAGCTGGACCAGCGATCCATGGTTTGATTTTATTGTATTAAAACGTTTTATAACATATAAACACAGAATTTGCGCAGCGAGAGAAACGCTGCAAGAGGCGGAGCAGCTGTCAGTCAAGTTCACCAGAGCACGGGGGGTGGCTCTGAGGGGAGGGAGCAGAATGCTTTCCCTGTTCAAAATATCCAATGGTTTTGTTCCTAAGCAGAGGCCACGCCTCCAGCAAGAAACGTTTTTCAATGGGAAAAGTCCAGACCCTAGTACGAAGCGAAGTGAAGGACAAGGGTCTGGTTTAAACCAGGCTACTCCAACACGGTATTTACTAGTAGTTCAACCTCGCAGTCTGTCCACACAAACGAACCTCCGGGCGCCATGATTCAATACTAACAGGAAGTTGTGGTTGCTTTGAAGGGTTGTGATTGGCTGATATACGTTTCACCGTTGCACTACACTGCCTCCTATAGGTTGGGCATATTCTTTACAACACTCTGTGGTGAAAATCACCGGGTTCGTGTAGACAATCATTTTCTCTATCCGAACATGTATGTACGGCAATATTTTTTGCGCAGATATTCGTTTTTTCAAACACCAGGCTACGTGTGTACAAGGCCTCAAAGTGCACTGAGCAAAACCACCAACTGTAATCACAAATCAGTGAGGGATTAAATTGTTTAGGGTATCTCCTTAAGAAGAAATATATATATTGAGCATTATTACATTAAAATTAATTAATTTGTTGCTGAGGCCAGTTTTTACTATGATCCCACTGATGCTTTTTTTTTTTTTCTTGCATGCTCTCAACGGACACTTCCCTCCTGCTCCTGCCCTCCCTGCTTTGCTCTTTGTCTTGTGATTCCTATCAGAGCCTCTCACAACATATCCTCTGAATTGTAAATTATGGCTCTGGTCAGCTGGTCTCTCAACGCAACTGATAAAATGTTCTAGATGAATCGGTAAATGAAGGCACAAATTGTGTTGTAAAGTGTTTTGAGTATCTTGACTAAATAGAAAGGTGCTATATAAGTACAGTCCACTGATCATTTACCATTTGCTCATCACCAGATGGTGGTCAAACCAAGCAGCAATTTAATAAACATGTTTTCTTTTAAATTTGCACATTCTTTTATAAAGGTAATTAATAAAACAAGTGACTAGGCGCAGAGGTTAGAGAAGGTGGGCCTGTGATTGTAAGATTGCCCGTTCAACTCCTAGTAATGACAACGAGTTGCATTCAGGTCTAAAATTCTGACTCGACCTAGCCCCAGCCCGTAGCCATTCTTTTCAGAACCCAACCTGACCCGACCAATTAACTGAAATCACAGGCCTGAAACCAAAAATAAACCAGACATGTTTTATTTATTAAAGACCGTGTAAAGTGAAATTAAATGTGTGTTTTTAGTTTGTCACATGGCATAAATATGTGTTATTAATCACCCATATGAATCTGACTGATTAAAAACATTGTTTACCTTATAAAATTAAGTCTCAAAAATCATGAAAAAACATGATTTTGCCTTGCCCTGGAACGCTGGGGGCGTGTCAGTGCGTGGGCGTGGTTTCAGCGCAGCTGCGCTCGTGTCCTCCTGCTCCTGAGCTGACTGTGGAGAGGCAGGCAGCAGAGATCCAGTAAACCTGCTCTGTTTTTATTTGAGTTCTGTCTGTAACAGCAGCTACTTTTTCCAAGAGTTACGCTGTTTTTGTAAATAGTTTTCTTGTGTGTTTTTAATCTGGAATGAAAAAAAAAAAAAAGAGTTGTACCATGCGGGATTTGAACCCGTGGGGTTTGGGACGGAAGGCAAGCGCTTTATCCATTGACCTATCCAGGCATTACAGATACTCGGTATAAAACCACGCGGTATAAAAACATGTTATGATTTGTACGGGTGCCCTGACCATTACGACATCCAGGGAAGATGCACGAACGAGGCATAATTGATTAGCTAGCTAACAATGAACAAAATATCTATGCTATTGCTATCTGATGCTATCTGCGATTCGCGAGTGAACGGCTCCACCGAGGCGAATTTATACGGCTGGAGCTGCAGGGGGTGGGGCTATACTAATGAGGACCGCGTGACGAAACGCGGTCACGTTTAAAACACGCCTAAAAAATCCTGAAACAGAAAAATGTTTATACACAGTTTGCTCTATAACTCCAAAATTAATTGAGCTACAATTTTGAGACTTTTTACTCATTTACAAGATTACAATTATGACATTTATAATGTTTATTGAAGAAAATGTTGAAATTCACTTTACACGGTCTTTAAGCTTTTACTGCTTTTGTGAGCAAATCAGTTTGACAATATATTTTTAAAAACTATTGCAAAGGAAGGAAGATATAAGATTTCTTGTTTATTAACAAGTCCCCAAATGCAAGTCCCAAAATGAGAACAAGATTAAAGATGGCAGCTGAGCAGAGTGGATGTTTTTAGTCGGGCTCCTGCCAGTACTACCTCCAAAGGAGTATTTGGAGAGCTTGTACTTGCAGTTTTTTGCGCTGGATGTGCAGAGAGGAACGCTGAAAAAGCTGCGGAAATTGGACTGGAACATGCAATTCAGAATTATGAATTATTATTATGTACAAGCCAACATGCCCGTGAGTTTTTGCCGAGAGTAGCCTAGCATAGCTACAAAACGGGCTAATCAAAGCTAACCGAGCTGGGTCACCGTAACCGGGTGCCATAGCTGCAAGCTTCGTTAACAAATAAACTGGAAAATACGCTGGTTTGTTACGAAGAAAAGCGGGCTGGCACGCTGGAGGTGCTTTGTTGCAGCAAAAGAATACAACAAAGCACGCTACAGTGGTAACGCGGTGGTACACGTGAGCCGAGCGCCGTGAACGCCGCCTGGAGTTTGTGGGCCGAGTGCCGTGAACGCCGCCTGGAGTTTCGAGCTGGGCCGAGCGCCGCGAGTGGGCCGAGAGCCGTGAACGCCACCTGGAGCTTTGAGCTGGGCCGAGCGCCGCGAGTGGGCCGAGAGCCGTGAATGTCGCCTGGAGTTTCGAGCTGGGCCGAGAACCGTGAGTGGGCCGAGAGCCGTGAACGCCGCCTGGAGCTTCAAGCTGGGCCGAGCGCCGTGAGAGAGCCGGGGGACCGCCGCCACCTGGGGCTTCGAGCTGGGCCGAGCGACGTGGGCGAGCCAGGGGACCACCGCCTGGGGCTGGGCTGGTGTCGGAGCTGCGCCTGGAGCTACTGGAACTACGTGCTGTGCTAACTGGGCTACATCTGATCTAGCGAGCAAAACCTCTTCGGATAATAGAGCTGATTGCTACAGGCTGCTGAAACCGTGAGTTCTGTTCTAATAACTGCTGATCTGGGTGCACCATCGTTAGGCCTGTGAGCCTCGTGGAAGGACCACGTGGTTCAGCAAACAAACCAGAGACCTGCTACCATTAGATTACAAACTCTGTAAGTATGACGAGAAGTAAAGGACAAAAGTCACTAGACTCTGTAAATATGAGAAATAGAGGACAAAAGTCACCAGAACCGGAGGGAAACAACTCAGTAGAAATGCAAGACTTTAAAGAATCACTCAACTTTATGAGTGGACAAATAGAAAATTTAACAAAAAAAAATGGATTCCCAGGCCGGTCTGGTTAAAGAAATAAGAGAACTGAAAGAACTGATAATTAGCAAAGACAATAAAATTGCTGAACTAGAACGAAAAATAGAGGATTTAGAACAATACACAAAGCAAGACAACGTGGTGATCTCAGGACTTGATGTTAGTAAGTGTCGGACACATAAAAGAGCTCCTAATAACAGTGACCCAAATGAGTATGAATCTCAGGAAGAACAAGAGACTCTGGAGGAGCAGTTACTTTCTTACGGGACATGAACATTGACATAGACTATGGGGACATTTTGTTCTGTCACACCCTGCCCAGTAATTCACCAAGATTCAAACCGTCAGTAGTCGTCAAGTTCATTAGCAGGAATACAAAAAACTATGTTATGCAGAATAAAAGAAATCTGCAGGGATCAAAAGTTTACATAAATGAACATCTAACCAAAAAAAAAATGGAAAAATTGCAAAGGAAGCAAGGTGGTTAAAAAACAAAAACAAAATAGCATCAACATGGACAAGAAATGGATACATCTTTATCAAAACAAAGGAAGGGTCTCAGCCTAAAATGATAAAAGAGCTGACGGATCTGGATGAACACAGGAGATGAAAAATTACAAATCAATGAAGCAACTCACACTCAAAATGGATAAAATATACAGTGAAATGAACAAATACATTAGAACATGACAACATACGAAGACTCAGAACCTAAAATATATAATGTTGAAAATGTGATTGATTAAAAGATAGCGAATATTATAATGAAGAGCAGTTTAATGACATCAATATATCAAATGGAGTTCTCTCTATTATTCACTTTAATAGCAGAAGTATAAATGCAAACATATCCAAAATAACAGATTACTTAAAACAGTTAAATAGAACTTTTACAATAATAGCGCTGTCAGAGACATGGCTCAATGATGATAACACAAGTAATATTCACATCGAGGGGTATGAATTATATCATATGAACAGAAATAATAAAAGAGGTGGTGGAGTCGCTCTATTTGTCAATAATGAAATAAAATGTAAATTAAATAGTGAAATGTCAATAATAGTTGATAATATTATGGAAATGATAACAATAGAAATAATAAACAAAAACGATAAAAACATAATAATAAGTTGTGTATATAGATCACCAGGAGCAAATATAGAAATATTCACGGATAAAATCTTGGAGCTAATGGAGAAGAGTTTTAATAAAAATGTTTTTTTGTGTGGAGACTTTAACATTGATATGGGAAATAAAACAGATTCAAATAACATAAGCACATTTATAAACTCAATGTACAGTTTAAATATGTATCCATTGATATCAAAGCCAACAAGAATTACAACTCATAGTGCCACAATAATTGATAATATTTTCACAAATATAACAAATGGGGACGTGATAGGTGGTATCTTAACGACCGACTTAAGTGATCATTTACCAGTTTTCACAATCTATAAAAATGATCAAAGCATCACAAAAGCAGTCACAATGAAGAAAAAGATCATAAACACGTCAAAAAAAGTTTTGGAAAAATTGAAAGAGGATCTAGATAAACAAGACTGGAATGATGTGTATGTTGATGATGCGAACAGAGCATATGATGAGTTTATGAATATCTTGGAAGCTCTGTATGAAAAGAATTGTGTGCAAACAAATTACACAAAGAGAAATACGATTGATCAACCATGGATGACAAAAGGGTTGAGAAATGCTTGTAAAAAAAAGAATTATTTGTATTCATGTTTCTTGAAATTGCGAAGTCAGAGCGCTGAAGAAAAATATAAAAAGTATAAAAATAAATTAGTAGGGATTATAAGGAAACATAAGAAAGAATATTATAGTAAATTATTAGATAAAAGTAATGGTGATATGAAAGCAACATGGCGAGTAATGAATAGTGTCCTGAAGAATCATAAAGCAAAAACTGGTATTTCAAAATATTTTGTAAAAGACAACGATGAAATTCATGATGAAAATGAAATTGTAAATGGATTTAATCAATATTTTGTGAATGTTGGATCAAGCCTTGCAGCTAAGATACCAAAAGTAGATAAAAATGTGATCCACTCAATTACAGGTTGTGCAAATAGTATTTTTCTAAATGGAACTAACAAAGAGGAAATAATGAATGTAGTAAAACATCTTACAGACAAGAGATCAAAAGACTGGGTGGACATGGATATGATGTTTGTGAAGGACATAATGAGCCATGTTATTGAGCCGTTCACATACATATGTAACTTATCATTTTCAACAGGAATATTTCCAGATAATATGAAAGTAGCTAAGGTCGTTCCTCTTTTTAAAAATGGTGATAAATGTGTGTTCAACAATTATAGACCTATATCCTTGTTACCACAGTTTTCAAAAATTCTTGAAAAACTATTTGTAAACAGACTAGATCAATTTATAGATAAACAAAATATTCTAAGCAACAGTCAGTATGGGTTTAGATAAAAAAACTCTACATCAATGGCTCTCATGGAATTAATGGAACAAATAACTACTGCTGTCGATCAAAAACAATATTGTATCAGTATTTTTGTTGATTTAAAAAAAGCATTCGATACTATTGATCACACCATTCTCCTTGAAAAACTGAACAAATATGGTATTAGAGGACCAGCATTACAGTGGGTATCTAGCTACTTAAAAGATAGGAAACAATTTGTACAAATAAATGATGTAAGATCTGACCTCTGTAATATCACATGTGGAGTTCCCCAAGGCTCTGTACTTGGACCAAAGCTTTTTATTTTATATGTGAATGACTTGGTAAATGTGTCAGGACTCCTTAAATGTGTACTTTTTGCTGATGATACCACTTTTTTCTGTTTAGGTGAAGATATAGAACAAATGTTGGAATTGATAAAGACAGAATTTGTCAAGATACAAACTTGGTTTAAAATAAATAAATTATCATTAAATCTAGAAAAAACTAATTACATGATATTCGGTAATAAAAAGAAAACTGTTGATGTTCCACTCAAAATTGAGGATGTTGAGATTTGTAGAGTGAGTGAGGTGAAGTTTTAGTATTCTTCTTTCTGCTACCTTTCATTTTTTTTATATTTTGTACACTATCATTTATGAGATTGTCTTGTATTGTATTGTAAAAAAAAATGAACAAATTTAATAAACATAAACATAAACAAATGGATATTAACATACAAAACGAAGAGCCTAAAAAAATCAACTATAAAAGATATGCATACAGATTAACAAAATATTTTTAGAGGAAACTTATTTGGATAAATATAGAACAAGGCTATTTTTAATTGAATGTGCTGCTCGCTTTGGCTTTTTTCGCTGCTGCTACTTCACCGCAGATGATAACAGGATGCGGAGACACGCACGGCTGGTGATCAGGTGATCCATCTGAAGCTTAACTAGACTTTTTTTTTTTACCTCTTTCAACTGGCCGGTTGGACCTGCCTCCTCCTCAACAAGTAGATTAACACAATTTTTTTGTTATAACCGCATCAAAAGCCTGAGACCAACCCAGCCCGCCCATCAAGAACATAATTTTGACCTCGGAATTTTGGTGCAAATTAGTTTGCTGTGGCGACCCCCGAAGAAGGGAGCAACCCCCCAAAGTGTGACTACCAACATGTTCAGCATTAACATTAAAACATTCGAATTATCATTAGCAGTGTTATTATTCTAGGTGGTGATACATGTACTTTTAGTACAGAACCAGTAATTTTGGTGTGCAAGTCTCAGGCAGTGAAGAGAAACCGGATCAAACTGCTTTTAAAGTATTTTCAAGGACTCACATTCGTTCAAAACGTCTTTATCTTTGAATCTCTTTAAATCTGCAGTTGTGTCTCTTCTTTTCTCTCAGCATCTGTTTTCCTGACTGATTGTGGGTGCTTTAATCTCTGTAACTGCTGGGTTCCCCCACATAGTGTGCAATGGGTAAATATACTATAAATGTGGTGTTCAAATGTTCCCATGTCAAGTCTATTTGGGATCTTATCATTAAATCAGAGGAAACATGGTGTTCAAACATGTTCATGCCCCGATAAGCATTTTCTCTGTGGGACCAGAATTGAGTGATTACTGAGCCTTTCACACTTTCAAATGTGTTTGAGGATTAACTCATGACTCCAACAGCTACACAAGTCTGGCAGTATTCACAGAATGCCTGCACATTTCAGCTGTTTATTTTATTTTAACATCCTAAACGTGAAGAAAATAGCTCACATTTGTATTCTGGTGGTTAATGTTACAAAGCTCAGCGCTTGAATGGAAGTTTTGCAAAATGGCATTTAAAATATCCCTGACTCATTTGCAGGAGAAAATAAAAAATATTCAGAATTTTACATTTTATTTTGGTCTGAAAATAAAAATCTGAATGGCATTCAGCAACAATAATATTTTGAGGTTCTCTTGTTTTAATGAACTGTTAAAAAAAAAGAAAAGAATAAAAAGAGTAAACCTTGGCTGGATTTGTTTTTCTTGTTGACTGATTCTTGTAATTATTTTCTGCCACAGTCTTGAATTCGGATTTTAAAATGGCTTTCATCATTTTACACAGTGTTCTCAAAATATATACTGTATATATATATTATTTTTTTCCATTTAATCAGTTACAACATGTTTATCTAAAAGAAAAACTTTTCCATTTGATTTGTAGGTGGAGTTAGGTCACAATCACATAGGTGTCTTACTTATTAAAAAATATGATTTTATCCTTTGATTATAAAAAATCTGAATATATTTGCCAAATTGTAGATTCATAGGGATGTAGCAGTTTTATTTTTAGTTATTTTAGGAGATTTATTTATATAAAATGATGCCTATGGTATTACTTTGTAATTTAACTATTTTAATTAAACAGAACTAAACTTTGTTGTTCATACAAGATATGTAGTTTTAATTAAAACAGCTTCAGAATAGCTTTAAAATAAAATGAATTATCCCACACATGTTTACATTTCATCTCAATCAGAAAATATTTTTAGCTCAACAGTCAGAAATGTTAATAAAAAAAAAAAGAAAAAAAAAGAAATGTTAGGTGTTGCTCATTGCACAAAGAACTGTGTGAGCTTTAAAAAACTATTGTATATTTTACTGCTGAAGTTTAAGAACCCATTGATAATGAGATCATCAGTAAACTGAATCAGGACACAAATAATCTTAAATTATGAGAAAGGGCTCCCTAATAACAACCCCTGTTTGCGGCAAATATAGCTTATTCTTATGGCTAAAAATACATAACCTATTTTAAAATTCAAAGATTTGTCACCCTGACTTTCAGTGGAAGGAAATTCAACAGTCTGAAACTCAAAAATATACACACAGTCCTAAAAGGAACATCATTATTAGTACAAAGACAGAGTTTGCAAATAAAAAGCTAATAAAAAAAAACTTTAAAAAAAAAACTTAAAAAAACCCACCAGAATCCAAACCTATTTTTGTAATAGATCCGTAAGAAGAGCTGGGCTGAGGACCTGTTAAGCTCATTACAAAGAAGATTCACTTAAAACTTCCAGTATTCCCTTTGCGGTAAATGTTCCACACACCTGCCAGATGATGCTACAAGTGTTGAGCCAGTGGCTTCTAATGTTATCAGCCATTAAATGACCATTATGAGTTGTTATCATCACCAAGGGTTGCATTCAGACCATCTCTCTTACCTACTAGTAGGTTTAAAGGTACATTCATATCGCTGACAATATGCAGATTTGCACACGTCTAAAAACGGAAGCTTTATTTGGTTTGCTTTATTTACCAGTAACACTTTTCCTGAACCTAACCTTACACCTGACCCAGAGCACTGACCCTAAACTTAACCCCCTGACATTAACAAACCCCTACTGTGAGGTGTGATAGGTCAATGTGTGTATATATGTACAGTATGTATGTATATATCTTACCTCAGCTTTATAACTCGAACCCCACACTCCCTGATCTTTGAATTCAGAAAACTTCTCAGACGAGAAGTGAAACGTATTCCGTTACAAATAAAGTCCAGTTGTTTTTGTCTTGAACTTTTTTGAATTTACCATGTCCTGGATGACTGAGAATTTTCACCAGCCCCTGACCCATGAATCTTAACCTAACCCTTTGAGCCTATTATCAGCAATAAGAACATACCTTTCAACCTACTAGGAGGTATACAGGAGGGACAGTCTGAATACAACCTGTGGTGATTATAACTAATAACAGCCATTTAATGGCTGATAACATTCAAAGTGCCCAACAATT
>JBBPBX010005255.1:18560-33349 GCA_038048925.1 Garcialebias charrua | reverse complement strand
ATGGATGGATATATATATATATAATATTTCAGTTCCATGCCTGAATAACTGTTGCTAAATGTACAAATCCCTCTGACTTGTTAGTAGCTTGAATTTAGGAATTTTTCTAAGCTGGAAATTCTGTTGCAGCACAGCAGATATTTTGCTCTTTATACAGAAAAGTAAGTAAAGATTTTATATCCACAGTCGGATGTCTAAACTCTGCAGTGCACCGCTGAAGACAGGACATTCCCATGAGTCCTGGCTGAACTGAAGCTAGAGGAAATGGAGACATGCAGTCTTCCATTTAGTTAAATCCCTGAAAGTACATGGGAGAGTACGGTAAGTGTAATGGAAACTCATGCAGGGAAGGGGCCATGAGGAGACACCATACTGTGAGTGGACAAGCATCAAAACATACTCTCTTGCTGCTGCTAAAAAACTTGTACTGTGTACATGTGTGTGTGCAACTGTGTGTAACTTTTCTCTGTAAAGGAGTAATGAGCACATTAAGGAGAAGCATAATCGTGTACGACACATACAGTATGTCATTTGCAGCCAGCTACAGCGTGCGGAGTGAGTGAGTTTCACTTTAGTCTAGCCAACTTTTCATCGTAACATGTCCACAGTGTGGAAGTATTTTACACTAAACACAGCAAGACAGCAACGTGCAATGTCTGCAGAGCCATAGCGCCACATTAAACCTTGGTCAAGTTAGTTTTACGTTGGACATTCGAGCTCCGGGGCTTCAGCGGGACGCCACTCTCACTGAACCGAAACAGGGAGACCGACCGCGGCCAGCTGCGTCCAGTCCGACCCGCTGTCTGACCGTCTCGTAGGAGGGACAGGCGGAGAGCGGCTGACCGAAATCAGAGCGCCCGCCCCGGATTGAACAATAAAAACACACCGCTGAAGCCACGGAGCTCAAATGTTCACCGAGAAGTTGCTAAACTTCATCATAATTAATGACCAACAGCTATCAGCTGTAGAAAATGAAGGATTTTGCAGCTTGATACTTGCAGCCAACAGTAAACAATCATAAAAAAGCATATTAATTAAAAATCATAAGAAAACTGTATTTAAAAAAACATAAACAGCTACATTATAAAACAATGTAAAATACTAAAAACAGGAACATGTCTGTGTTGATTTATGCCAAGAACTTAGCAGATGTAAAGCTATTTAATATTTTATTTAATTCATTTATTCATTCATTTAAAATAGACAAAATAAAACAGATTCATCAAAAAGAAAACATTGAATGAAAAGAGTGTAGAAAGAAGAAAAAAAAATTTATACCACCCCCTTATAATAAACATTGAACCAGTCTGGCCCTTGGCTTGTAGCAAATTTGTTTTTTTGGCACTCTGTGTATTTGACTTTGACACCCCTGGTGTACGAGATGTTTTTTACAAAATAAAAGACATCCGAGAATCAACTTAATGCCTTAGTTGGAGACAAAATTGGAGTGCTACACTAAAATAGCAAACTACATCCTGTTCACATTCATTTAACACAAACATCTATTACACCTTACTTACATCATTCAGTAAAATATTAAACTCTTTCATTTTATGGTGTAGATATGAAGCCTTGAGCCGCACATCTGCTTAAGTATGGTGCTTTTATTTGCTGTTGTTTCAAGCTCACATCACTGCATGCATGAAAGTGAAGAAATGTGTCATCATGTGATATAATTGTTTCAGCTGGCAGCTCTGGCAGCAGGGCACTTGTGTTTTACATGCACCACACTGACTTAAGGCTCAAACATGGCCATGAATCCTGCTTTGTACACCTTCTGGTGAAAGGATATGCAAAGAGTAATTAAACTTTTTATAGCTCAGAAGTTATTATGTTCCATTTGTGTGACATTAACAGCAAAGCTTCAGTAGCTACTGTAACACACTCTTGTAGATGAGTAGCTCCACTCTGCTCAAAATATGAATTTTCCATATGTTATAACACAAAAACCAGTGAGTGTCTGAATAATGTGGTCTATACTCAATGAAAAATGTATCTTTAAATTAATATTAATAAAAACATCAACACTTATTAACTCCATAATGACCAAAAAAGGGTGGTTCTTAAATGTATTTAAAATAAGATAAATACCCTGATGCATGCTCAATAATCCAGGTTTAAAATAAAATAAACACCTAAAAAGTGTAAACCAGTCAGATAGAAAATCTGTTTCAAAGGCTTGTTCTTGAATCAAACTTGTTTTTTTTTATAATGGCAAATTTTAAGCAACACAATTACCCTTAACCTAAATAAAAATGCTACAAGGATGCACACTTGCAAATATGTTTTTTTTATCAAAGTATTTTTTTATTATTATTATTTGTTTTGAACATATAAAACACAAGAACATAGAACACAACAACACCCTCCCACCCCTTCCCTCACACATTATATCCGACCGTCACACATACATAAATGAATTAAAATGAATTATGCAAATATTATGGTTTCACAGAACAACGTTTGGATGTCAAACAAATTCTAAGTTTTGAAATTAGACTTTTGTTTTGAAAATATGACATTTTCTGATTAGAGTGGGGTAAGAAAATCCCCTCCTGTTTTGAACTCCTCTCTAGACATAAACCTTTAAATTACTTTTGATTCAAAATTACTCATGTAGATGTTTTTGTCGACACACATCTAAGACTTAAAACCAATTGCTTTCAAATCAGAATTACTCGGATGGAAACTTTGTACAGAAAAATATAAACTTTAAAAATCTAAAAAAGCTAAGTCTGGTCCTCTGGACATTCAAAAAATAAAACAAAACAAAGCAAAAAAAATGTAGAAACGTTTCGTCTTTCGTCCGAAAGACTTCCTCAAAAGACGAAACGTTTCTACATTTTTTATGTAATATTAACCGTCTCTGTCCTTCTCTGACACCCTGCTCCACAGCCATCCTGGTGCACAGTCTTGTGACTTCCCGTATTGACTACTGCAACTCTCTTCTCTACGGCCTCCCCAACAAATCTCTCCACAAGTTACAGATGGTCCAGAACTCAGCTGCCCGTGTCATCACTCAAACCTCCTACTATGATCACATCACTCCTGTCCTGCAGCAGCTCCACTGGCTCCCGGTTAAATCACGCATCATCTTCAAAATTCTACTTCTCACGTTCAAATCTATCCACAACCTTGCCCCTCCTTATCTATCCGACCTCCTACAAATCTCCATCCCATCACGCTCTCTCAGGTCCTCCTCTTCACTACATCTCCATGTACCCTCTGCCCGCCTCTCCACCATGGGGAGCAGGGCCTTCACCTGCTCTGCCCCTCACCTCTGGAACGCCCTACCGCCAGACCTTCGAAACACCACCTCCCTCTCTCTGTTCAAGACTGCCCTGAAAACCCATCTCTTTAGACTAGCGTATCACTAACTTTACTAAATGTATTTTATCTTACCATTTTATATCCTTTATGTATTTTATATTTCAATTTGTCTCTGATAATGTTTGCTCTGTATTACACTGTGTTGGTTTGTTAAGTGTCCTTGGGTGTCATGAAAGGCGCTTTTAAATAAAATGATGATTATTATTATTATTATTATTATTATTATAACATTTTTTTTGCTTTGTTTTGTTTTATTTTTTGAATGTCCAGAGGACCAGACTTAGCTTTTTTTAGATTTTTCTACCTGGATTATTGAGCATGCATCAGAGAAAACTTAAAAAAAGGTTTGTATACAACGCTAGATCTCTATGAATATGCAAACTAAACGGTAAATGGACTGTACTTATAAAGCACCTTTCTATCGTATTTAGATACTCAAAGCACTTTACACTACAACATATGCTCTCATTTACCCATTCATACAGCACTCTACTAGATGTAGACACATATTCATACACCGCTACCGGTGTATGAATGTGTGTATGAATGGGTGGATGGTTGGTATTGTAAAGTGCTTTGGGGCTCCTCACAGGGGGCTAGAAAGCGCTATATAAATAAGCTCCATTTACCATTTACCATTTAGATCTCTACAAAGACTAATCAGTGCTTCATCACATTCATACACTGATGGGACACACATCGGAGGCAATGAGGGGTTCATTGTCTTGTCCAGGGACACTTTGGTATATGACTGCTGGTGGAATCGAACCCCCAACTCTTGCATTGGAGGACAACTGCTCTAACCACTCAGCCACAGCCGCCCACAACTAATCCCAGTTCTGTTTAACAAGCTGACTTGATAAAATTGTGCTCTACAAGTTAACAGGTGGCTAATTTGTTTTGTCATATTTATGTTTGGAATGAAGACTCTTCCAAACTACATTGATGCACATTTATTTTAAAGCATGCATATCATAAATAGTGGATTGAAAATTGTAAAAACAAAATATTTTTAGAAGGAGTCTTTAACATAAGTGTGAGATATAATGTGTACTTTTTGCTGCTTTGGATGGTGAAAACACAATGGTCCATTAAACCCAAAAGAGGAGCTGTGAACTTTGTCGCGATGGAAGTGTTGAATAAATAATCTGCAGCACAGTTCAGAGGGAGGAAAATCTCTCCCTTGACAGCAGTTGACTTTTTCCAATAGAAGTTCATGACAATAAACAACAAACGAGTCAATTATGACAAATTAATTATGAGCTTGAACCTCTGCACAAAGAGAAAGGATTTCCACACAAAACGTTTGATCAGTTCAACAATAAACACATAATTTAATTCAGACATAAGGAATATGCAGATTTAGTGCATTTTTACTTTACAACTTTTTCCCTTATTGTATCCTCTTTTCCTTGAGCTACAAACAACTACTCATCACAAAGTTTGCATTGTATCAAACTGAAGAGGTAGTGCTGTTTTTAACTCAGAGGTGGGGAAATACCCGACTGATTCCATAACTTATATTTGACATACAAAGTTGGAAAAAGCAGCTACAAATAGAACAATGACAGATTTATTTAGCAAAATCAGCGTTGGTCATTATATATGGGTAGAGATGTCCGAGTGTATTTTCCCTGCTAGTTATCATAAACTTTGTTTTCTCTGTTTGATGCATGCCAATGATTTGACCCTTCTTAAACAGACTGACATATTTTCCACCACCACGCAATGTGTCTTTCCACATGGTTGTTTAAGAAATGAGAAGCAACTCATTGCACCAGTTGGGGTTAAATAACTTGTTGCCAGCTGAAAGATAATTGCCCATGCAGTAATTATCCAATAGGAGGCTTGTACCTATTTGCTTAGTTAAATCCAGGTGGAAACTTTTTTTTTGTGGCTGGGCAGTGTATCATGTACCTCATGTGCCTAAGGGAAGAAATATAGTACACACAATATATGGGGAAATACAATCACCCAGCCTCATGCAAACCCACATGGAGACACCTACATCAAGTACGGGTAATGTCTAATGCATTTATGAGGCAACTTCCAGATCTGCAGACCTTCACTCAATGTCTCAGTGGTTCCAGCAACTACCTGATAGCACTATTGCTATTGTGATGCAACCACCTCTCGGTTGCCCATTTTAGACATGGACGTTTGGACAGCTCTTTGTACACCATATCATTTCCTTGTGTACCAAAGCACCCCACACTCAACCCCTGTGGATGGTTAATGTTTATGTCAGTGTGTTTTGTACAGATTATAATGAGACTGCAACAGTTCTAAACTTGTACTTTGCAGCAGCTTAGCTGCAACAAACGCGTATTTCCACGCTATAGCCCAAAGTGCACAACCCACTGCGTCCTTCCTCATTTTTACAGCAAGTTAATCAAAGTTAATATTAAAACATAAGCTACATAAGCTCAATGAGAAATGCTCCTCTTTTGCCAAGCTCATAATTTCCTGCTCAACCATCATTCTTTTTATTTCATTGCCAGTTGACACTTTCTCTGGCAAACAATCTCCCTGGATGATAATTACGGGCACAAGCTCTAGAGAGGCTGCCATTTTCTATTCTCTCATTTTCCTCACACTTTAATGAAGTATAGTTAAAGTTAAATAAAACGGAGGAAAGCAATTACAAGTACAACACACCTTTAAGTAACAACAACAACAAAAAAAATCTTATTATCTCAATGTTCATTCTTGTGTAATTAGGTACAGTATACATACTATCCAATTAGTGCTCCTGGGCTACGCTGCTGACATATTGACATCTGCTGTGTTGTGTATGTATTCATAGGTGTATTGCTTTATAACTAAGCCTGCAGTTGTGATTCCCAAATGTCTTCAGGGATAAGGAGCAAAGAACAAATAAGCAATAATTCTATTGCCGCTTGCAACATGACTAGTTTAAAGCCAACGTTATTAGCAAATGTCAGGATTCCAAAACATTAAAGAATATGATGATTTACGGTGGCATATTAAGTGAGTACTAAAAACTTTTTGTAACATGTGCCCTGCAGTAAAAGTAAACACTACTACTCTACTGGGCCCATTAACCCTGCATCCACTTGCCACAAGGCCACAGAAGTAGATTTCTTTCTTTGATATTAAGTGGAGCTATTTTAACTGCCAGATGCTTCTCACTTACTCTTGAGTGGATCATTGATTCTAAAAGGTCAGATCGATTGGTTTCTAGAGGGCCGAAGTCTTCTATTCTCAATCCCACAGCCATAGCCTGCCAGCTGCCCAGATATCTGTCCTTAATCCATCAGCTTATTGATTCTGACCCAAACATGGGGGCAATGAGGCTCTGTGTGTGCAATGTGAAAGTAGCTGGCTCCGAGTTGTATTCATCCATAGAGTTGCACAAACTTAACTAAATTATCTGCAGACATGTGGCCAATTTGTAGAACAAAAGTCAATTTGTGCCTACAGTAGTTAAGTGAGTGGGTTAAAGGTCTAAATAATTATTATTAGTTTTGAGGCTACACATTGTAGGTCCTTAGTTTTCCTCATGCTCTACAGCTGCATTGCCATTAAATATAAAGTTTATTGAGGCTATATTGCCAACCCCTGCAAAACAAAGTATTAGAAAGCACTGACGTTTTTGCTGCAAGGTTGTAACAAATGCATCTGTCAGTTAAGAGCCCAAATAGGCAAAACAAAGACTTTCTGATTGGACCACTACATTATATTAGTGATTGCCTAATCTTGATGATTGATTACAGATTGCCTTGTTTTTAGATACGTTTTTGATGTCTTCATTGTACATGGTTCTCAAATTCTGGTTGTCACAAGTTTAAATGTTTTTGCCAAACAAGCCTGGTCAAAACCTGTGCAATGCATGAGTTAATTATTTTTTAATTACAAAAGCAGCTTCTGTTGAACATCCTGTTGAGAGCTTGCAATAAAAGCTTTGGCCAGAAAATAAATAAACAAATAAAAACTTGGCTCAAGTCTGATGTTGGGTCTTTAAAAGTACACATACACCAACTTTCGTCTCTTATTATTATAAATCCACAAGACCAAAATCAAAGAAAGGACACTACATGCCCCCCAATATATAAAACAAAGCCTGGATGGTTTCCATATTTGTCATTTTGCTGACAGACTTCAACACAAAACAGATTCAGTCTTTATTTCCATTGATTTTTTTAAAACCAAAAACATGAGTTTATTACAAGGAAGACAAATTGCCAAACCCAAAATGAATCTATTGAAATATTTTGATGTCTGGTTTTACAGGGCTGGGAATATTTGTACAACACTGCTTTGTCAGTGGGGTCTTTCTACAGCTCACACTCTGATGAGCTCATTTTAACCAAGTTGGACAGTTAATCAAAGTAACAAGGCCAAAGTTGAGCCATTTACCCAAGTATTGACCACAAACCAGTCGTCTAGTTTTCAGACAACAAAACATGGGCAAAGCAAGAACGTCAAGGTCAGAAAGTCTCGTTAAAAAGTGATCTTTCAATGCCTCTTGGTCTTTAATGATGTGGTAATTTCTGGGATCAGTAAAAGCTCTCATGCTTCACTCACTGATGAAGATGCAAAAAATGAAATAAAAGTAAACTGACAGAGCCTTAGCAGCTCATTAGCACAGTATTATGAAGTTGGCTGGTGATTCTGAGAAATGTTGGATAAAAGAAAGAAGAGTTAGGGTTCAACTTAAAATATAGTCCCATCTGAGCAAGGTACATTTAGCATGTTGTTTTTCATGCCCTGCTCCAATACACATTATACTGCACTTAGAACATTCAAACTACAAATGGTGGCTCATGACTTGTAATTCAAGCATGAACAGAGTGAGAAGTATGAAGGTACGAAATGTAACAATGTTCAGAAGCATATTATATAAACTGGTTTATTGTTTTCTTTAATATTTGCTTTTGCATGAGTAGTTTAGTTGTTTTTGTTTCAGTATTGGAGCAAAGAGGTGAAAAGGAAATACCCTCTGTCCATCCATGACTCAGGTTTTGAGCTGAATAATTTGAAAACTTAGCGAGGTACCAACTTCTATTTTGGTTTTTGACTGCATAGGCATTCCAAAGGTTCCTTTCAAAAACTGGGTTGCTATGTTAAAATCAAGATGGCTACCACTGTATAAGTACATATGTTAACTTTGTGAGCTGGATAACTTAAAAAAAAAAAAAAAAGCAATGCGTCAACTTCCATTTTGGTATACGTCTACATCTAGATGCACAAAAGGTCACCATCAAAATATAGGTTTCCAGTTTCCACATCATAATCCAAGAGGACCACCACATATGTAAACTGGCTACCCATAGCATTTGAAGAAACAATGCCTTGTAGTTTTTGTACTGCTTAAAAATATAGTTTCCACTAGACCTGTCACAATAAACAATAAATCAATTAATCACATGATGAATGAAAATTATCAACCTCATTTTCATTTATCGGCTTTATTGTTTCTTCGTCTCTCTTTCTACTGAAGGCACGGCTCAACTCCAGTGCTCTTCACTGAGCCCTCCGTTTCTCTTTTAAATCTGTTTTAACCATCCAAAATTGTGTTTTTGGATTGTTTAAAGCAGCTAAGCTGAGCAGCTAAGCTGAGAAGCTAAGCTACGGGCTAAGCTAACAGGCCGACCTCGGGAGTAGTCTTATTGAGCTCCAAAATTCAAGGCTGAAACCTGTGCCTTCGTATAAAAATATATTTTTCCTCTGCAAAAAGAAGCTGAGAACTTGTTTACTGCTTTTTCATTAAAAGCTTTGTGTGAGAAATGCTAGGCTAAAGAGCTCAAATCACAGCATCTGCCATGTCAGGCCATGTCACGTCAAGGGTCCTCCCTCCCATTATTCTAAAAAAAGACACGCTGCTCAACTATCCATCCTTCAGTTCAAACAGTGCTGCCTTCATGTGGTCAAAAAAGGTACTACACTCAAAACAAAACAACATTTCTTCTATATAATTTGACAATTAGTTATTGCTACATTTCAAGCAATATCATTCATCGCAATATTTTCGGAGCCAATTAATCACCCAGCAAAATTCATTATTGTGACAGGCCTAGTTTCCACAAATGATTGGGTAGTTTGGCCATTGTACTTGGTGGTGGATACAATTGTTCCCTCCGCGCACCAGGATCAGTCCCTCATGCTACCTCAAACAACCAACAACAACAGCAACAACAACAACAGCAACAACAACAAAAACAACAACAGCAACAACAATGACAGCAACATCAACAGCAACAACAACAATAACAGCAACAGCAACAAAATACTCCTGTCATTCGGTTGTATTTTGACTTACAATACGACAGTTTATTTAAAAATGGTAGCTTGTAAAAGTAACAAATCCACTTTTCTATGCATAAAGCCAAACTTATTTTCCAAACTTCTGTTCTGCATAGTCTTTCACTGTTTCAAACAGTATACGTCACACAAATTCCACTGTTTCAAGAAACAAAAAGTAAATATGATAAAAGAGAGGGACAGTTGAATATCTCCTTTACTTTTTGGTTTCATTTATTATTGTACAGCTTTTTTAAGCTTGATGCAAATAATAACACAATCTTTATTGATTTGACAACTATTTTGTTTGTAAGGTCAACACAACAACTTTGAAAATGCAGTAACAGTCTCCAAACCACCAGAGCAACAAGTTTAACTGTGTAGAAAACAAGTTGTTCTCCATTTATCTGCTGCTCACATGTTTGCTTGCTTGTTTGATTTGAACTGTCATGGCAACATGCAATCCAAAAAGTTAACCTTACCCTTCAATTATTCCTGAAAGTGTGAGCACACTGTGAATCCATCAATATTTTGAGTATGTCTGACAAATATAAGTTAAGGTGTGTAACCATGTTTCATACTCTGGTGTGTGAGAAAAGTGTTCATGAAACTAAACAAGTTCCAGTTTTTTTTTAACCAAAAGTACTCATTAATTTATTAGTGACTTACTGATCATGTTTTGTTGCTCAACATTGATATGCCATTTGTTGCCATGGTGGCAACCAGTTTTGTCCACGTCCTTGTTTAGCCGTGCTTTATAGGTCAGGCTGCAGATGAACGAAGCCAACCCAAAGTACAGTCTAGCTTCAAATGCCAGTTTTTAGCTCCAAAACAGATAAGTAGAACAAATTGCCTCTCATCCAAAGTAATGGTTCATAATTATTTGCTCAGATAAAAGGGGCTTCTGGGTGCAGAAAAAAAATGTGCTGGAAGGCTTTTCTGTCTGTGTGGCAAGCAGACCATTGATCTATCTGGATGCAATCTCACTGGGCAGAGGTGAAAACAACTACGCAATAACAAGTTTTCTTCTGGCACATTTTGAGTCAAACTTTGAGAAACTTCATATGAAGTTTGTAATGAGTAAGAACGAGCTGCAGTAAACTGCAGGGCAAACCTGTGAAGTTCACAGGTTTGCCCTGCAGGACTTTGAAAGCACAAATCTTATCGTCATGTCCAAAATCTTGGAGCGCTCACCAGGATGTGGTGTTATGGACAGCCATGACCAGGTTGTACTGCTTGTGTTGCCTGTTCTGCTGTTTTTGCCTGCTTTTAATAGTGTGACAGCAGAAGATTGCCAAAGCGCAGCGCTTAATAGAGGTGAAAAAGTAACGGAAATAGAGTAAATGTGACAATCGTTTACTCCTGTGATTATCTTGTAATTTAATATTCTATAAAACTTGTACTGTAATATGATTCTAAGGTGGTGCTTACAACAATCGTCTTTAGTGGAAAGTGCCATTGAGGTCGTTTGCATTTTATGTAAACTGGCCTTTTTGTTTTCTAAGTATAAAAACATTTTAATGTACAAAAAAGTCATCTGAAACTATTTAGAAAATACATCTAGACAACTAAAGGTCTAGCACACCTTGAAGGAATGCATGCCACCTGCTGCCTTTCATACCACCGACTTTGACTAAAACCATCTAATGTAGAAAAATGACAAAGTTGTGGCCATTTCTTTGGTCAAACTCTGGCAATATTAATATTAATAATTCCATGTGATAGCACCAGATGTCATGCTCATATTGCAAGTTGTGAATGGCTCTTATATCTACTACCACACCAAAGTTGAGCCCAAATATCTATAAAACTGATCTATAGATGTGAAAGCTAAGCTAACTAAGGTGGCCATCTTGAATTGAGTAGACTATAAAAATAGTTTGTATCAGAAAGTAATCCGTGGATTTGCATGTAGGTACATGTTTTATTAAATTTTGATCAGTGGTTCATTAGAATGCTTGAACAGGCATCCACAAATAATATCATCTGCTGTTACATTTTGGTGGCAGGCAAGCAAAAGTATTAGGATGTTTTGCAGTTGTTTGAGGTATAGTATGTAGATATGTAGATGATTGCATATGCATGTATATGTATGTATGTATATATATGTAGGTATAGGTATATATATATTTATAGAAAACTACTGCAAAGTCATGCATATTTTAAGTCTTTTATACATTTGTGTTTACTTGCTGTGTTCTGTCATGGTTTTTTCAAGTTTGCGGACAGCGGTCGAGTGTGTTTGCGTTGTGCTCTCTTTGTGTATGTTTATTATATTTAATTTATTATAAAAGGCATAACGTGCTTCATTATTTTGTTTTATTTATATTTCGGGGCGGCCGTGGTGTAGTGGTAATGGCAGTCGTCTCCCGATCGGAAAGTTGGCGGTTCGACTCCCGGGACCCGCACCATGTGTCGTTGTGTCCTTGGGCAAGACACTTAACCCTGAGTTGCTCCCGGTAGGACTGGAAAGCACCTTGCATGGTAGTCTGCCGCCACCGGTTTATGAATGTGTGTAGCATTCAATATATGTGTAGCACTTTGAGATTTTCAGTAATGAAAAGTGCGTTATAAATTGAATTAATTATTATTATTATTATTATATTTTGTTGTCTTAATTTCCTTCTTTCCTTTCTTTCTATCCTATTAAAAAATTCTTAATGGTGTGAAGAGGATGGCTGTAAGGTGAGAAGGGAGGCCATCTATAAAAGTAGAAAAAAAAAAAGGATGTTTTGCAGTTGTCATGACATCTTTAAGAATTTGCAAAATACTATAAATATATGTTTAAGCTTTTAGCAATGCTTGTATGGTTGCTGTATTGCACTGAGTTGCCTTGAACATACCTACATGACCATGCTTAAAAGTTCAATATATGGACATGTTCATAGACAGGCAAGCCATCACCCACAGCAACCAACGTACATTACTGTACATGTAAACTAAAATGCAGGCAAAAGCAATCAGCCTCTGTAAACCAATGCAAGTGTTCAACATTTTGCATGTTTATCCTAAATCCTATATGGTGCTAAGAATATCCATATGATGCCTTGAGTTGGCAGATGACAGATGGCCTCAGGGCCACTCTATCACCAATAAATCAAACTGCTCTGGCAAACAGCACCTTTCTCAATATCTCCTTCTGCCAGTCAGCTCCAACTCATGCTTCTTTATTATCTGTATGAGAGCTAGAAATCAATGAGTAATCACATTCACACTGTATTTGGCTACAGACATTGGGGGAACACATGGGCATGCATTCAAATGATTGTGGGTCTTTGTTTTGAATCCACAGAGCCTAAGTCACAATCTGTGTTGTTCTCGTCAGAGCAGACTCATTTTCAATCAGTTAGCATCACAGGAGATTTGGTTAGTGCAGAGATTTTGTTGTTTTGTTGTATAGTTTGAAACAGTGTGAAAATTTGAAGCTTTTTTCCCCTCTGCAGTTGCTGATGCATACCTCAGAGCTAAAGTATTGAACTACATTCATGATCAGAACATGTTTTATGCTCAATTTACTATTTGAGGCTGTTGAAAAGAAGAATGCACTGTGTTTTAGTCCTGTTAGTGATAAACAGCAAACAAAAAAAAAGGCATAACGTGGTCAGGAATGTAACATTTAGATTGTAAACCGCTTCAGTATTTGAGGACACCGCTGTACCAACAGAACCACATCAGCATCAAATAAAAGCTTTTTATTGTTGCTGCTCCAGTGTTTTATCCAGGTAACCCTAATGATTTTTCTGCTCACATCTGCACAGCTTAAAGAGAACTACATGTATCTTTGGACAAAGCACCACAAGCCTCCTATAAGCTTTAAAGATGTGCATCTTACAACATCTGAATTCGGTCGATGTGGGAAACGGTTCCAGCAATTCCTGCAGATCACAGCCATTAACACTAGGAATACCAAACATATGTACTTGTACATATTTTACATATAGCTCCCATGGGAGACTGTAAAATGACAGATTGAGGAATTTGCATTCAATTAGGTTTGTGTGACCCCCTGGGGCTGAAGTCTTTTGTGTGCTCAAAACATCCCCCCAGTAGCCAAAACAAAACATCTCCCCATATTCCAACAACAACATTCCTTCTGCAGGTTCAAAGTGCAGCTTTTTACAACACAGACCAAACTTTTGGAGATGTTGATGACTCTTTGCAAATGTCAACGCTAGAAACTTCAGTTTATTTTATAGATATACGTTTTATACTTTTTATACTACTATGCAAAAACTCAGGACAGTATTACACTTTTATTATTTCATTTTATGCTTATGTTCATTGGGTGTTTGGTGTTTTAGGGGTGTTTGGTGTTTCAGTGTTGGTGTAAATTTTCATACTTTTATACTATTATGAAAAAACTCAGGACAGTGTTACACTTTTTTACTATTTTACTATTTTATGCTTATGTTTATTAAATGTTTTAGTGTTTAGTGTTTAGATGGTTACTGTTGCACCGAGGGACTGAGAGAAACGCAATTTCGGTCCTGTGTATGTCCTGTACATACAGGTAGTCCCCGATTTACGAGCGAGATCCGTTACAACGAGGCGCTCGTAAACCGGAAATCTCGTAATTTGGAACGGCCGCCACGCTTCTCGTAAGTCCGGAATTTCGCTCGTAAATTGGAACGGTTTTGCTAGCGCGACTACGAACACTCGTTTTTCATCGAAAAACTGCTTATGAGTGCATAAAAATGATCGGAAACGTGTGTCCACATGTTTAGCTAACGAACTGTGGTGAAAAAACACAGGAAAACTCAGTATTTTTTGCGTTTTTTCCAATAATTCGCCAGCTCGTAAGTCCGGAACCTCGTAGATCAGAGCGCTCGTAAATGGGGACTACCTGTATTGTAGTTCTGACAATAAAGTTGACTTTGACTTTGACTTTGACTGCCTCTAAGCGAGCAGGTCCCCGGTTCAAATCCTGGTCCGGGGGCCTTTCTGGGTGGAGTTTGCATGTTCTCTCCGTGCATGCGTGGGTTTTCTCCGGGTGCTCCGGTTTCCTCCCACAGTCCAAAAACATGCATGTTAGGCTGATTGTTAACTCTAAATTGACCCTAGGTGCGAGTGAGACAGGTCCCTCTTGTAAATGAGTCCCCGTGGCTCAACGAGTCCAGCCTGTATAAATAAAGGTTGAATGAATGAATGAACAAACTGATATGGAGAGAACACAAATTCTGTAAGAATAAAAATAC